>NIUQ01000247.1:0-59978 GCA_002796945.1 Plectus sambesii
TTAGTCGAGTCAAGCCCAGCATCCAGGTCCTCGTGTGCGGATTTGTCAGCTGATTAAAAATTTAATCGGCAATGCTGTGGACTGCAGTAACCCGGATGAGTACATCATCGACCTAAGCGACGACCACTACGAGCGCCTGCAGAATGTCGCGCTAGCGAGAGCTCAGGACAAGGTCAGTATTTTAACTCTAGTCTTTCGCTGGTATTAGACGTGGGAGTTGGTGTAGTTGGGGCTCAATCGGGTGCGCTTTTATAGCAGGGAATGTAATAGTTTACTAATACGGGAGAGGGCGATTGGACCCAACCGCTCGGTTGGAAGACATGTTGATCAAGTCAACGGTATCAAATGAATCTTAGATATCACTGAGATCACGCGGTGTAACAGTCAGTGCAGTGAAACTCGGATAAGTGCAGCTTTGCGGGAGTCAGCCGAAAGCTCTAATTATACGGATTCTGAATAGGACAGAAGTAATCAGTGAGAGCTAGTCGAAAGCTGCAGTTTCGTAGATTTTAGTGTATGGCATTAACTGGATAACGATATCGTTTAAATTTCTTAGCCTGCAATTAGAAAAGAAAATGTTGATCTCGTAGCAATAACGGTTAATAATGTGAACGCCATAGCGAACGTGCTCAGTTTAGTTTTGAATACAAAGCGTGTTACTATGTTCCCTTCGGCTTTGTCTTACGAAGTAATTTTGACTCAAGTTAATAGAAATTTAACTATAAATATCTTTTTTGCTTTTAAGGTGGCACACGTGCGCGCTGAGGCGGTGAAGGCGCTGGAATTGTTCCAAGTCGATGGACAACCGAACGACGAAAATGACCCTGATTTTCGCAGCAACAGAGGTCTGAATTTAGGATTGACAATATTCGAACCTTGAAACGAAATAATCAATGGCGAAATTCAGGGATCAATTTCATAAAACCATGTAGAAATGTAATTACAGTAGATTTCGTTTATGCCGATTTTGCTTATATCGGTATTTCGCCTATACCAATTAGTCCGTCTGGCCCCAGAGCGTATTTTCCCTTACAACGAAGTTCGTTCATGTTGGTACTTGTTTATGCCGGTAAACTTGGCTGGTTCTCCAGTACCGATATTAACAAATTTCACTATACTACATGTTCACATTACCTGCCCTTTGTGACCAAATTCAGTGGAATTCGTTTATACCGGTCACCGAAGGACCAGCAAGTTTTGACCGTTATAAACGAAATACCTTTATAACCGAACTTTTTGTAAGGGAAAGAACACTTTGGGACTGAAAATTTTTACCGGTATAACCGAAATACCGTTATAATCGAAATACTGTTATAACCGAAACCGCTCTAAACGATTTCTACTGTACGATTTTCACACTTTTCAGCGGTGGCGGAGGCGCTGAAGGACGGAGCATCAGAGGTTAGATGTTCAGCGCTGCTCGTAGTGAAGATGCAGCAGCGCACTATGAAACTTCTCACCACTTGCGCCTTTCGCGACGAGAACGAACGCGTTCGTGTCACCGCTTACGCCCGATTGGCGAAGAGCGTCGGCGTTTGCTCCCTCACCGCCCCCACTCGTATTGCCATCCTCAAGAATGGACTCAACGATTTTGACGGTTAGTGTTCAAAGAACGCTTCTGGTTTAGTGAAAGAGCGATCGTGCCGTCGATTTGGATTGTCCATGCTTTTATAGCACAGCTTCTGAATTGCCGCCCCCTTTTGGTATTAGCGCAGCTTGCACTACTTTGCTTGAAGCTCGAGGGAATGTCTTTATCGGTCGCATTTATGGCTCGCATTACGCATATTAGGTTGGATGACGAAGTTTTGGTGAGGGACTACGGAAAAAGTAATGTAACTGTTTGTCGCCAAAATTATAATATCGAGCAGCATAGTTCAATAGAAATATGATAACGTGCTGAGTACTGCATTAAAGTTTTTGATTATCTGCTGCGATCTACACACAGTCAAAACCAAATAAGTGGAAATCGACTCGGTAAGGAAATTTTTTCCACTTATCCGGGTATGATTCATTACAAAAGGTGTACTTGTGGCTTGTAAGAAATTACCACTTATCCAGTTTTGACTATATTAATGGGCCGGTTTCACATCGCGTACTTTAGCTAAACTCGTACTTAAGGCCTATCCTATATCATTGCGTCAAGTACGACTTTAGCTAAAGTACGCAATATGGAACCCATCCAATGACTTACTTCCTCTCATTCGACCAATTTCAGCGAAAGTACGCGAATGCGTAAGCTCGACTTTGCTTCCGGAGTGGTTTGGGATGGCAGATAACAATGTGATGAAGTTTCTCGAGTTCTTCGACCCTCAGCGCGACGACAACACTGTGTACAAGGCGTTGATGGCCATCTTTGCTCACCTCTGCCGTCCACCAGACACTCTCGAGGTTTGCATTGGTTTGCACTATGCCTGTCGTGTTGTTGGACGAGTTTATTTTATGGAGAGCTTTTTGGCACTTTTTGACAATCCAACAAATATATGGGCACATATTGAGAAATACAAATAGGTTTGATGGTTTAAGCACGGTAAAAAATGTTTATTAAAGAGACGCTAACTCTGTTTAGGGACAATGTTTAATCGCTGTTTGCATGGACCCGATAGTTTTTGCATATTTTTAGATGAATAGCTAAAAGAATTATTAATCGAGAAGATGAATGATAGAAGAGGTGACGAAATAGTGGGAATGAGATTGTTGGGGTTTTGAAAACCCAGAGTCCCGGCACGGGGAGTTGGTGCATGAAACCATATCCGTTCTCGTGAATGTATGTGTAGCTTAGCGCACGCTCACTGTTGCACGTTGTTATGTGACGCTTGCGCTGTATCCTACTGACTGGTGTACCCGATTAGTTGTATGCCCATTTGGCCCCGAGAGTAAACAGAAGAATTGAGCGGAGTCAACTATCCAAGAACACAACAGTTTGGATTAGGATTGGCTTTGCGGTGCTGCTGAAAACCGAATATAAGACACTTTCTCCCAAGTCCCTTTCATTTTCCGTACAATTTTTACTTAAATAAAGACATTTTCTAATTTTCAGAGGGCAATTTATTTACTGATTTCATTTGGAAGATCTCCTGTTTGATTAGAGAAATGCTTTCTTTGAATTTAAAAGTGACTCTTTTTATTAAGTGAATATGTTATACTGTGAGATGTGTTTATTCCGAAACGTGAAGTAGCGGCCAAACTTACCGATATTTACGAAATACCGCTATAAGCGAAGTAGCTACTAAGCTTAACTAAATATACGTTGTACTTCTTTTGCATCTGCGCTTGACACTGAAAATAACGGCGCCTTTTGCGAGTTTTCAGCCTACTTCAACGATATCGTCATCGGTGGAGTTTGCTGTCGTCACGATTTTACGAATAACCGTCGGCGGATGTACATCATGACATTAGGCACGCTCGCTCCCTACCGCCGATTTGGTCTCGGTAAGCATCTCTTCTTTTTCTTTGTAAATCGATGCTTTTCCTCTTTTGATAATCTTGGCGTAGAGTCAAAATTTTTTGTCAATAATTGAAGTTATAAGGGGGTCGGGTAATTTCGATCTCCACCGGTTTCCCCGATCTCAATCTACCCCGACTCTGGACAGTTTGAAAAGCCCTACCATTATAAATATATTTAACAACTTTGTTTTTTTGAGTTTGTTCAGAACTATTGTTACTTCAGTTTGTAGCGGAGTTAAATTCTCAGCAAGAAAATATTGAAGTAATTATTTGTGTGATTCAGAAACTGCGTGGGCATATCGTTATTAGCCCAAAATTACACTGCCTTACGCCGTAATTCGTAACTTTTGCATCCTACTTCGTTAAACCTGTGCTTGATTTCGTTTCTCTTGCATCCTGTTTTGCCATCTTTGCATTCAATTTGAGTGCAATGTTAGCGAAATTTAATGCAAACGCGATCAATTAAAATGCCAGAGCGACGACTTACTGTAGGGGTAGAAATTATTTGGTCGTATTAAATTTCGGTGATTTCGCTGGTTCGGACGACCACCAAAATTAAGTACTACCGAATATTTCTAACCGTACAGTACGTTGAAAGAGCCTGTTGTTTAATTATATTTCTTTTATTATTAGTTTTATCACGAAGCAATTGTTTAGGGTTAGATGTAAGGTTATTCAAGTCTGAGAATAGTTAAACCTTTCTCATGTTTCAGGAACTTTGATGCTCAACCACGTCTTCAGTCTGTGCGAAAAAGATCCGACGCTTGAGAGTATTTTCCTGTAAGCTTTCTTCTTCCTTGTCACAGCGTCAGCTTGTGATTTATTCTTATTTCAAACCCCAGATAGGTTAATGCACGAATACATTGAGCCGGTCTCATATCGCATACTTTAACTGAAGACGTACTTAACGCAATGGTAAAGGATAGGCCTTAAGTACGACTTTAGCTAAAGTACGCGATGTGAAACCGGCCCATTGTTTTATGGTCATCTTAAAGTTTGTGTTAAATTCTCTCTCGAGCAGCCGTCTCTCCCGATAAAAAGTTACGTTAGCTCGAATCCTTCCTTCTCGTCCACACATTATAACAACGGAATACATTCGATTTACGTTGCTTAAATTAAAACTCTCTCCTCTTTCAGACACGTGCAGGTGAGCAACGAGTCGGCCTTGGAGTTCTACGGCAAGTTTGGCTTTGAGAACGTCGACACCGTCGAGAATTACTACAAACGAATTGAGCCGGCTGATGCCTATGTTCTCGAGAAGAAATTACAGCACAACAGGGTGGCTGGTGACAGTGCAGGCAAGAGTAATGAGGAAAATGGTGATGCGAATGCTGCTATTGTTCAGAACGGAAGCTCCTGAATTTTTCTTCAAAATATGATCAGATGTCATCGCCTTAAGATTTGAGTGGTTTTTATTGCTGCTTGAGCGTTTAGTATAAACTGCCTAGTGCTGAGCAATCGCATCGATTTTACGTTTGATTTTTGCGGTGTTCGTGACAAGTGCGCACGTAGATGGAAAGAGGGAGTGAGGGAGATGTTACTCGACGTTTTGTTGTTGAATCATTCTGCTGTTTACGATGTTTCACTAACTGATCAAAATGTCTAAAAGGAATTAAGAGATCACCACATTGCGCCATCCCCATTCGTATATCAGAATAAGGATAAAAGGACCACTCAGACCCAGCAGAGTGACGGGGCCATGTTTTATCTTAATGGGCCGGTAACATAATCGTGTCCTAAAGTTAAGTAATTCATAGCGATACTCAGCGCTATGTTTCATAATGGGCTTAAGTAATGCATAACTTAAGAACAGCTTAGGACACGATTATGTTACCGGTCCAATATGAATGTATAGAACCGAAAATATTGATATTCTGGCGTAGCTAGTCGATCCGCTGTGTAATGCAAAATATGCCAATTCTGCTCATAAAAGACCCTAGATCTGAGAGCTAATGATAAGAATAGGGAGAAATGTAAAGTGAGTCACTGCATTGAGCGTACAAACGCAGGAAACAACAGCGAACCCATCATTGAGTTATATGTGGCGTCGTTAATGTGTCTTCGTCGAGAACAGGAAAACGAAATTCCGGTCTTGCAATTAAACGCGCGTGCGAATGCAGCCACTTTGGTCGCAAAGTGAAAATTGTGAAAATATCGAATATAAGGGATGTTTTTACAATATGAAATTTCTGCAGGTATAAGCATGAAACACTACCATTTGGATTCATTCAAACACATGTATGTTATTGCCGAAATAATTACGATTAGCCTTGACATAATTATATTGCTGATTATAGTCGCTATTTAGGGACGCGAATTCAGCTGACGAAGTTCAATCTGTGACTTTCCTTCCTCGCGTTGTAACTCTCTTGGCTTCATGTAGAAAAGGTAGAATAGAAGGAAAGCAATTAGTATAAGAATGGCCGGTAAGGCGCAGAGTAAAACCATCAGAAAAAATGATGGAATAGCGGAAGCTGTGTTGGGCGTTTGTGCGTGTTGAAGAGGCACCCCGTCGCGATCTATCGTCGGACAACAGAGGTGTTCATTACAGCAGACTTCATCGTTTAAGCACTTCAAGTAAACTGTGACTGTTTTTGAATCTATCACCTTTCGTTCTCTTAGGTCTTCTCTTTCGGCGTAGCGCTTCATGTCGATTTTAACAGAACATTGGGCGTCCTTGAAAGGGCGCATACCCAACTGAATACTGCCGAATGTCATCATTTCCTCATCTTGCTCTCCGCCATTTCCTGCCAAGGCCAGGAACACTTCCAATGTCCTCTTGTTGGATAATGAGGGGTAAGGATGAATGACATTCGCCGCATTAATAAAAGTTGGCGACCCAATGAAGCAGGCGCAGACAATGCCAACGATCCAATACCGCATTGGAGACGCTGAGTTTTAGTAGAGTTGCGCTTTGGTCAAAAATCGTTCTCCTTCAAGATTTCTTGATCAACGCATGGAAGCAGGGCAATTGAGTTGGAGTTTGGAGAGAGAGATTTGAAGAGGAAATAACTTCCCCTGCTCGCTTTTAAGTTATTTTGGGTAGTTGCAAAGAGGCCCTAACTCAAAAAATCGTGCCAAGCAACTATCTCACGACCATCCACCACTCACTCACCTCTGCTCAAATAATCTGGTTAATAATCGAACAGGTTCCGGCGAAAGTTCACCTAGCAGTTTCCACTGTAAAGTCGCAAAGGGTCGAATTGCTTATTAATTGCGTAAATACAACTGTAGATAATTTGATATATTTTCAAAGAACTTTTGACCGAATGAACGTCAGATTATAGTTGAACCAATTCTTTCGCCAGATTAAAAGCAGTACTCCATAATTACTATACGAATTCGTCCGACTGGCTGCACTGGTGCTGTGCGCTACGTTATCAAGGCAGCGCGCACTTTTGAAAGGCGCGTCATACTCTTCTATGAGTGCTCTGCATACAGCAGATACGACGGTTTAAAGCTTTACAACGTGCTGCGCACAGTGTTATTGCTGCAGCAAATGAAGGATTATAGGTATTGATTATAGGTGAGAGGATGTGGTGCGAGGTAGAAATTGGGTGGGGTAACGGCTGTGGGGATGACATGTATCTTGCTTGATGAGTAGTGCCATATACCTCTACATAGAGCAATTGCATTAGCGCCACTTAATTGGCGATCTTTTTCTTAGAAGGACGAATCTTTGCCTTATTCTACATTTTAGAGTATTCCTAATTCGTGAACTCTGAATCGCGCGCTTTCAGATAACATTGCAATGGAAAAAATGACTGTGATCTTACTTGGTCTCTTTGCACTGGATATTCTCATTGTTGTTACTCAATGTGCACCAAGCGACTGCTACAGACATCCTGACATTTTATCAATGCACACTTGCCTCGCTAACTATTTTGCTAAAAAAGATACACTCACGGCTAATGAATGGCAACAAATGCTGCCAACAGCGACTGAAAGAAGTCAATACAATCAGGTCAGTATTAATGACTCAATGTATTGAAAATAAAACTAGTAAAGGAGAATCAGCTTCGGTTGAATATTATATGAGCTGAATTACTTAAAAACTGCAAAATCGCAATGAAGTCATTGAAAACTGCCAAATAAAACCCTAGTCCACGGAATAAGCATGGCAACATCTGATTCTGAACGACACCCAATTAAAGAGCCAACTTGAAAATTTGCGCACAGTAATAAGACATAACAGTAAGCACAAGTGTGCATAATGAATGAAAACGGTACTGTTGCTTACCGTTATAAAGTAACCCATTTACTATTTTCTGGGCGGTAGCCATTTCTGACATTCAGGTTTGCTCTAGTGCGATAATTACTTTCGGAATATTTTCAGTTGATTTCTGGAATATTATCTGCCAAAGATGCTTCAGTTTGCTCGCAAAACTTATTGTCTCAGTATCCTGAAATCGCCGACGATATCGAAGTTCGCTATTATCAGGTATTCTATATACTCGCTAAGAATAATACAAGAAAATATGTAAACACATATGCATCCTCAATGTTTGAATACTATTGCAAACTGTCTTCTAAAAATGATAAGAAACCGTTGCTTGTTTTAAGTGACCTAACAGTTACAGTTTTAAGCGGAAATGGTCAATTTTGCATTGCTTTGCACCGCCGGTTTATTGAAGAAATTTCATATTCTTTAAATTTTTATTAGAGCGAGACTATTGAAACGGAACAGTTATTACATATATAAGTGTCATTAGCTGAGTTGGAAAAGGTGAAAGAACTGTTACAGAAAAGTTACTGTATTATCGCCGAGAGTAAGTTACATCCAACGAAGAACATCTTTCGCCGTTCATGGGGTTACGTGATAATTGCCGATGACACTTGGTCCAAGCTCAATGTCTACCACTCAGCGCCTCACTTTCAATCCGACTTGCACACTGATATAGAAGCTGTAATGATTTTCAACATGACGCGAAGTCGCGCCGTGGCGATAAATGGCGCCAGTCGATTCGCAGTGCAAGAGTAAGAATCAAGCTTTTGCTGATAACTAAGGAACTGAATTTAAAGTTATTGTAATGGCCAATCATTGTGATAAGAGCTGGTTGGCTAGAGTGGACTATGTACATGGTAGCACTGAAAGCAATTTGCCACTGTTACAGTCGAACCATTTTATCAAATTTAATAATAGTAAAATAGTGTTTTATTATAAATTTAACACATTATTTTAACTTTGTGCTAAATTATGACATCGACAGAACAATCTATTTTAGCGGCGTCAAATCTCCTTGTATAACAGAGTACTACGCAGCCGACGCTTCTCACGACAACCGTACTATGTTTTTCGTTGCCAACTCGGCCATGTTAGCGCATCAAGGCGCCTCGTGCCCCCACGAACATTGCGCGTTTATTCAGTGGCATGGAATGGCTGCTGGCAGTTGTCCAGACGCGAACGTCTTTGTGTCCACCGGTATTAGCAACTCACATAATACGTACAGTTTGCCAGGATTGCCAGCTAATAAGGTGAAGTAAAGCTTATAGGATAATATTTTGTCAAGTTTGATGTTTACAGCTGTCTCAGAGGTTTATGTGCAGACTTTTGTAATCTCACACTTATCGCTGGAGCGTTAGATAATGGCATTGATGGTGCAGATTGCAAGAGTAAACTCTTTGCAAGACTTTCGTTACTCAGTTTTGATATTTGAGCCTTTATTTCAGTTTTCTAGATTAACCAGGTTTCGGCACGTTTTGCAAAATTAGTGTTTTCTAAAGGTTGTCTGAGGTAAGTATAAGTGAATGACTGCTAATTGAACACAAACTGACTGAATAATAATCACTGCTAACAGCAGGTTTCCACGACTTCAAGTTGCAATTCTGAATATGCTCAGACAAGAGCAGATAAATGATGTTCGAGAATCACTGCCGCCTGTCTGTGAGCTTTTGAGACAACCTAATATCTTTAAGAAAATGCCACTACTTGCATTTCCCAATATACACCTAGAAAAAAAGTGTCGAGATGTTGAAGAAATAATTTGTCAATAATTTAAGATTGTCGCAGCCTTTAATCAGCTCGGCATGGGAGTAGCTAAGACGCCTAAAGAGAGCATTTGCAACCTTGTTGCAGCTGAAAACGTCTTTGGTCGCTTAATCAACGGTGTAACTACTGCAAACGTCTGTAAGACTGCTGCGGCATCATCGGTAAAATACAGTTAACAATATTGAAATTTTGGATAATGCTCTTCTAATCTATGTCTTAAAATCCTGAACAGCATGCACGCAAATATATCTATGATTTTGCTTTAATACCATATACCTTCGCATTTTTTAATTTTCTTAAACAGATAATTAGGCACATGTACGCAAAATACCTGTAATAGATAACTTATAATATATATAATCATATTTCAGCTCTTTCCTAGCTAACGCAGGTTCAACCAATCGGAATTAAGTCGATGCTCGACTGCAGTTCTTCTTTAGTCCCCCTGTAATCAACGGAAGAATGATTTTCGATTTACTAGCATAATAGTGTTTTTTCAGGGAGTAACTGGCAAATTTGTGCATATCGAACAAGAGCCAAGTGTACGGGCAGAGTTCGAGAAGTGGACACAAATCATAAACAGTGCATTCCCTTTGTGATAAGCTAACTAAAATGCTGACTAACAAGTGTTTGCGTAAACTGTCTTCTTTATCCAAAAATACTCATGACAGAGCATTAATATATTTCCTCAGATTGTATCAAAACTACCTGCATAAACTTCAAATGTCTTTTAGCGCTTGTTGAATGCGTTTGAGAGAAGCGTTGATGACGGTGCGGATCACAGGATTATACTATCTAAAAGATGTTTGCACCTGGGTTCATTTCAGGTTTAGGGCCTTAGTTCCAGTCGTTTAGAAGTGGAAATCACGGCACGCTCGGCGAAATCATTGTTTTATTTTAATCGTTTGTAGGCAGATAACGCGGACTGTTACCAGACGAACGCATAACGGCTATGTTTGTGTTCAGACTTAAGGAAACGGCTTCTCTGATTTGCGACGAACGGTTATGAATAACAGGATGTATTGCGGGAAACAAAACGAACACTATATGAAGAGGCAGTAGTAAAGATTCGCGTGAAATGTCGCAGAAGAGCTCGTCGTGCCATTATTTATGCCTCATGACAGTTTTAAGCTGACTATCACGCAATATGCATACAGTTATATGTACAAAAGAAACGATGTGTTTCATAGTTTCAACTAACAATAAATATAGTTCAAATAGTAAAGATGTCATAGGAGATTGCTTTAGCAGTAGAGCTACGTTGACTGATCAAAGGCGGGTGGACCAGCGCTTCCGGAGCCAAATCCACCGATTACTGGACCGGAACCGCCGTTTGATGGACCAGAGGGACCGAAGCCTCCGTTAGGGTTTTCCCAACCACTATTGACTCCAGATCCGCCTCCGTTGTTGCCGCCGAATCCGCCATTGCTACCGCTCCAGCTGCCGCCGTTGTTATTTCCTGGAGTTGGATAACCACCTGAGCGGGCAACATAGTTTCCGCTTCCACCACCGCGGTTATAGGACTTTGGAGGCGGGTAGGGGCCGCCGCGATTGTTGTAGCTCCCTCCGCCGGGAGTTGGATAACTTCCGCCGCCCGTGTTGTAGCTGCCAGGAGTAGCGTAGCTACCGCGTTTTGCGCGGATCCTGAAGTAAACAGTTGGTAGTTAAGAAACTGTTCAGACTAAAAATCTCTATTTAAGAAATGGTTATAATTTATGAAATATAAAAGCTGAAGCTAACTATTGATGGCTGCAGGATAACTGATGCTATTTACTCATCACGTGATCTGATTTGTTTTGAAAACATGTAATTTCGTAGAATACGAGGAAGGTTTAATCACAAAATATTTTTACCTGAATTCCGCATGCGCAGTAAGAGCAGAGATTGCGACCAACAATAATAGCAGAGTAGAGCGAAGCATGATGATGCTTGCCAGCTGGAGGAAAGTAGAAATCGAAGGCGCTTTCTTTGAGACACTCTGAACAGCGTCGCCTTATATAGTCATTTGATAGGTCAAATAGGGCGCAAGGCGATCAAAATTTGATCTTCAACAACCGTCAACACTGCGTGGGCCGCGCGAAATCCGGTTTTATTACGCACGTTTCAATCATATGAAGGCTTTGTTTTATCCAACTTGCCAAACGCATTCACGTCACGCATTACACTTCAACTTCAACCTACCTATGACATCATATTCAACGCAATAGTGATACTTAACCATATCCTCTTCCACTATAGCCCATTTAATAATTATCAACAACGGCCGAATCCAGTCGTCCAGTAGTCAACTGACAGACCATCATGGTTGGCTGCGTGTTGAAGGCGCAAAAACTAGTGAACTTTACCAAAGCACTCCTGCTGGATTCGAGCCGTTCCTGGTTTTTTGCGGTATGGCAACTGTTGGAGGTGGACAGACGGAGTTTCAGAGGTACTACATTTTTTGTGTTTTGTGCTCGCTATAATGCTTTCATTCAAGACATTTAGAACTTTATTATCATTAAAGTATTTCGATTTTTATCGCACGCAACAAAAAGCAGCATGATGACGATGTAAGGGATAGTTCTCCATTGCAGATAAATATACGCTTTTGTGGAGAAATCCCAAATGCAAATAAAATCTTAACTTAAGATGATCATGCATGAAAGCAAGAATTTGTGTAAACATTATATAACTGTGCAAAAACATATACTGAGCATACTTTTATGAATTTCTCTACGTCATGAGCTAAGAAGTCTTTCAAATGAGAAATTTTGGGCCTGCTGAAATGTGCGTTCTGTTGCGTACGGTAGCTTTATGCGCTGCATAGGAAATAAAAATATTTATCTCTCATTAATTTGTGCCAGCATGTGTATCGAAGTTAGCAATTTGGTAGATATTTGCTTTGGGCTGTTGCTATCAGAAAACTTAATACATGGATTAAGATTTCGAAAGAAGAAGGCGCGAGAAACCGCCTCTTTACAATGAAAATAAGAAATTTATGAGGGTATTTTGCTGAAAAACCCCTAAAAGTGCCACAAAATATCCCTCAATGATGACTGAACTCTATTAGAATCAAACAATATGAACAGAGACATATCAAGTGTTGTAGAACAGGTCTCTGAGCACTTGCGTCGTTACTGAGATTGTGTTTATTTGATGACTTGAATGAAACTTTATTAATGACAACTTTGAATGTTCGAAGTTAAATAAAGGGGGAAAATGCAGAGTCATTGCTCCTGTGAGAAAATTACTGATCCGAAACTTTTAAGATAAAATTTTTTGCATTAGTGACTGTAAACAGTTGATAAAGAAAAAATGGGGGTATGGTGTACTTAATAAAGTGCTCTAAATTACTGATGTGTCTGTTTCACTACACAAAAACACCTTCTTCTTTGGATTAAGTGAAAGCAAATGGTCACATTTACTCCATGGGACAGCGCAATATTGCTGGGTAAATATATCGTCAGGCTAAAGTAACTTTTCCCTCTTTCAAATCGACCAGCTGCAAACTATTTGCCTAGGAGCCGTTTAACATGTCGCCAATGCGTTGCGTATTGGATAACATTTATGGCAAAATAACGATAACCTACTTTAAGATGGAAAGTCTGCTGGATCGGCCCCGTCCGTACTCTGATTGTGAACTGACAAGCCTAATCTCTTCTCTGTTGATAAATGGTACTTTTCTTGCAAATGCAGCAGAAATATATCTATCAACCTAAGAATCAATACAAAGTGCACCCAAGCGTCTATAAGATTTGATAATGCGCGGTTTGTTTGAACTAGGCAATGCAATAATCGTTGAACCACGCATTCTTCAAACAGGCCAACATTAAAAGCTCTCAACCCCCATTAAATGGCTAATGCATCAATGTTCACTCGCACCACCTGCGTTGGAACGTCGACAATATTTATGCGCCCTTAGCAATAAAGAATAGTCATTAAAATGGAAGCTGTTAATCAGTGGGCGGATGCGACAACTTGTCATGGCGTTCGAGACGTTCACAAGTCATCTTCCCTTTGTGGCAAGATCTGCTGGTCTTTGATTGTTGCGGTGTTTCTCATTATCATGGCGCTACAGCTGCTGGACACCGAACGAATGTTCTCAGAGCATCGTTGGATAACAACAGTTTATGAAGAAAGCTCAAACGGTAAGAGATCTTTACTATCTGAAAATTACACATGATGGGCATTCATGTTGTATGAAATAGATCGTTGTGCTGGTATCGGGAGCCTTAATCATTGTGCTTGAAGTTAAATGTCTTTATACATGAAGAGCTCAAACGAGTATAACCATGCAGATTTATCTATGCTGTCTGCTAAAAGTTCACTAGTAACGGCGTTTCTTGAGTTTTTTGCACAGCACAGGGCGCAGAAATGACAAATGTCTTTTAAATCCGGACTTTCTAGTCTATTTTAATAAATTAGCTACGAAGATGCTTCAAACGGCAATTTATGAAGTAGAGGAAAAGCATATTCATTCGAGCTGTACTCGAACTCACGACATTGACATTTTGCGTCTGACAATCTCGAATAATTAATTTATCTGACTAATCACTAAAAGCACTGTTTCACATTTTTTCACATTTAATTTTAAAATTTTAAAATTACAATAGTCTTAACCTAGTTACCGTACTGTCAAAAGTTAGTGAATTTATTCAGCAAATTATCAACTGTATTTCAGGAATTGACGTGTTTCCAACTATCACTGTCTGCAGCTACAATCGTCTTCAAGCATCTGCTGTTTTAAAACATAATCTAACCGAAGACAATCTCATTTATCTCTTTCATAATATGCCTCCAAAAAAGCAGCTTTCGGTTAATTCTTACTTTAATGCCTCCATAAGAGCAGAGCAAACAGCATTGTTCATTCAGTGGAAACAGCAACACAACATGACCATGAGGGATATTTTCAGAGAAATGAGTCCAACATGCGATGAAACCTTTGAATACATTGGGTAACAATTTAAAGTTGTTTAATCATAAGCATAATTTAAGCTTTCATTATTTGTTCTCAGTGTTAACAGCTGGTTGAAAATTTTCGAAATAAATTCATATATCTGAGCGTCATGTCTCTAAAAGCTTGAAAATTCTCGAAAGTATTCACATTTCGATTATTTCATCCGCTCCAAGAAGTGTTTTACTTTATCAATGAAGTAATGTTTCTGTCATTTAAGCCATGAGTTTTAGATTCCATAAGCAGGTTAATATCAGAAACTGACTCTATTGAGTCTGACTGTTGCCAGATTTATTATCGAAACTAAGGATATTTGTCGAGCATTAGCGAATTGAATTATTCAAGAAAATAAAAATTATGATCATATTAGTCTTGAACACAAATTTATTCATTTTTATATTCATTTTGGGGGTTAAATTTTTTTGTAACACTTTAGAGCCCATCTCAAGAAACTGTAACAATTGAGGAACAGCGGAATTGCAAAACTGCATGCGCGGCGATTGATCAGTTTCCATTTTCCAAAAATGAGATACAAATAATGATTATTACGTTGGTGTTTCCGCGATTGCAAAATTATTATGAGATGGTTCCATTTCGTCTATTTCGCTCACGCGTTTGCCCGAAAATCTGATTCAGTTGACTGAGTACCATATTTCCGCCTTATATGACCTATTAAGTATGAGATGCAGTCAACTAAGGCTTTAGTGACTTTGATATTCAATGAAATCTCCCCCTAAAAAATTGGAATTTAGCTTGAAATCTTTGATTTTCAGCAGCAGTTTTTTTTCTGCTAACAATTGTACACCTTCGGATCTTGTAAATATCACCCCAGTCTTCACTGCAGATTTTGGTCAGTGCTACCAAGTGAACATACAGCTACAGAAAAAAATTAATTACCCTGGTAAGTGAGAAGCATACAAATCTCAAGTATAAGCACGCGTTTTAGGACAACTGTTTTTTTAGTAATAACCACTGTAAAAAAAAGAGATGTCGGAAATGAGCAGTTTTTTGAAAACTTGGAAAACATTTTTCTATGCGCGTCTAATTTTTCAATCCAGTCACCAATTCTACAGTTATGACTGCTGCAATTACAGCAAGAATTTTCTGAAATAGCTTGGGAGAGAGTCTGAAATTATTCAGCATGATCCGCTACCTATTTCACCGAAACTGAGTGGCTTAGATATGCACTCAACTGGCTGAGTATTTTGTATAGTTTTTACATGACCTCGTACTATGAGAGAAACAGACAGCCCGCTGACCTCATTTAAGAGGTACGTAGACGATACGCCTCACTTCTCCGGACTGCGTTATAACACTTCATACGCGTATGCACGGCATACTGTCAAAAAACAATGCATGCGCGCGTGGCGTGTTATAACGCAATAATGAAAGTGAGGCATACCGGTGTCGTACGATAAAGATACGCTGACGATACGTCCCACGCGCTAAACGCTTAAACGCACAACATTACACTGCAGTAATACTGCTTAACTTCGCACATGATATTTTTCGGATTAGCTCGCATTATCAAATAAATGAAGTATAAAGTCGTCATAAGCACAGTCGCAAAGAATATACTCGAACTAATGTAATAGAATTTGGATGATGATGCATATTTTTTGGTTGCAAATAGCATTGTGTGTAATTATGTACATGCATGTGTTGCGTGTCAAGAAGAAACTTGGGCGGATGTGGCGTATCGCCGCCGTACGCGTTTAAGCAGATGCGCTTTAGTGCATAGATCCCAGAAAAAATGTTGGCTCGCTAGCTGCTTGACACTACATTAATCGTGTTCCAGGCAAGAAGTTTGCTTTGAGTATGTTGCTCAATGCGCATATGAAAGACTACCTGAATTTCTCCATTGCAAACTACTTGGATCAAGGCTTTGCGTTGCAATTTCATTACGGTCGAAAAGTGATTGAAAGTCAGTGGTTGTCAGTGGCACCGGGCTTTCATTTTATGGTTGGATTGCGACAAAGAGAGAATCGTGTGAAACTTCCATCTATGCATAGCTTTGGTAGCAACATTTGGGAGATGATTTTCTCGCAGCCGCTACTTGCAACAAAGGTAATTTCAGTAGTGTGTACAGTACTCAAACTATCGCTCTGTTCAATAAATATGACATGATTTTCATTCGTAAGAGTTTATGTAATTGAAATTAAGCTCATCTATTTCAGCCGCCTTGCACATTGACGCCAAAACTGAAATACCAAAGCCATGATTATTACAGTCGCGAACATTGCTTAGTTGAGTGTCTAGTGCAACCGTTCGTCGATTTATGTGGCTGCATTTCATTTATTGATAGCCCGACTGTTCCGATGTGCGAACCTGAAGAATTTGAGGACTGTGTTAAGTAAGTATCAACTCACTTTGCACTATTAAAATCGAGACAATGATGATATAGTGTATGAAATCGGAGATTAATGATATCATAGCGTTGATGATCCTGATATGTGTATCTAACTAATGCCAAAAGACGCAATGCAATTTTTACAGCAAATTCAAATGAAGCATTTGAGAGCTCGATTTTTATTCTTACGTGGCTGGGGATGCGAAGTTTATTTGTGAAAGTACAGTATTCAGTCTACCTTTCAATACTAGGGAATACCAATCGATGTTAACTGAATGCAATTGCTGTTTTGCAGAATTATCTCGCAGCTAAATAGTTTTAAAGACTTTGATGATGAGTGCGCAAAAGCCTGCCCGGAGCCGTGCTTCGATAAAAGAATTGAAACGTCTGTGTCATTCACCGGCTTTCCTCCTAAAAATCAGGTGGCGAGCCTCCAAAAACTTCTGAAACCTGGCAAGTCACAGTCACTGGAAGAAGTTTGGGAAGATTACGTGTCAATCGATATATATTTTGAGAAAATATCCGTCACGGTGAGTAATCAACTTTTGTACCGTTTTTAGGCGCTGAAAAGGGCGCAACGCATCTATAGTGGTAACGGTAGAGGCAAAAACATATTTAGCTCTTTCTGAGAATTCTGCAATTAAGAGAAGCTTTATTCATATAATGGGGATGTTTATTCAGCTTCTTTTATATAATTTCTCTCTATTCTTTAATTTTTAGGTGGATGAAATGTTTTTATTGCGGCTACCAAGTTAAAGATAGAGTTCTTTAAATATCTATGCTATATTTGCCACTGACTTCATACTACCACTTCTGATATTGACGGAATTTAATTTTAGGTAGTTGAAATGTACGAATCTTTCACACTTGAAGACTTGGTGAGCAATCTTGGGGGCGTGATGAGCCTATGGGCTGGTATGAGCATCCTCACAATTGTTCAAGGTGCTGTCTACCTCCTCTATGGGCTTGCATGCAGCATTGGCTTAGTCAAGAAAAAGTTGATCAAGAAAGTAGACAAAGTTGAGATGAACGGAAATATGTCAAAGGGAATAATGAATTTCGCGAAAAACGATCGACTTTCTGTTGTCGATTTGGTGCGACCAAAGCTTATACGATCCGCAAGGCTACGATCTTCGTCCGACGCGTAATGTCGCCTGTAACCGATTTTATCTCTGTTTATGATTTTTTGAACTAATCGACTTGTAGAGTAATGTGATGTTTGTGTGTTTTGTTATTAGGATAAAACACTGCTGTACAGTATCAGTCGTTAGTGTACGTGAATAATAGCAGGGAGGCTCGCTGAACATGCTGTTTATCTTTGAACAAAAGTTAGGAGATCGATTGATGACGAGCGGCGGCTAACGTGGACGCACTAAGACAAAACAGATGCGCGTTTACAGGCGGACCAAATGTGCGATGGACAAGGTTTAGTCAATTTCGCAGCTCTTCTTTATATAGATGGCTTAGGAATTCTTTATTTATACATGTTCGTATCTGTCCGTACATAACCCGCAACATCGCCTACGTTTTCACGCGGACTAAAAGAAGGGTATTTGTATATTTGCACTGTCTTTTCTGTAATACTTACAAGCGAGATGGAAAGTTTGACGGTTGACGCATTAAAATAAGAACTAATATATCTCTCTAACTTAGTAATTCTCTCGGAAAACAAGATAGTTCACCGCATTGTCTAAGCTTTTATTGTTTCAGTTGACCCAGTTTCATTAGGAAAGAAAGTTTTCACCTTATTTTATGTAGCTCACTACGCTTGAACTGTTTACTGAACGGCTGCGACATTTCGATTCAGCCATGGCCTCCATCAGACACAGTGCCATTCGCCACGTAATTGTTTATATTGTTCTAAAATAAGATCGCCGAGTTTCTGCCACCCCCACAATCGATGAGATCAGGATGGCGGCAGCCTCTAGGAAGTGGTACCACGCCGTCCCCCGCGTTCAGTTAAAAATTACTATTACTTAGTTTTCGGATTTATGGAACCTTTCATTCTCGCGTGTAGGGCACATGTGATACTGCTGAACTAGTAAAAACAACATTTAAAGCATGCTGCTCAATTCTAAAATCGACAAGCATTCTCGATAGTTCAAATGAAAGAGCAAATGCGTCAGCGATATGCAATTATCTTTGATGTTTACAAAGTATCTCATCTCGCCAGCGTTAGTCAAGCAGTCGCTGCTGTAGCATGCTTTCAACTAACGCTTCAGAGAAAAGCGCTTTATTTCTGTTTTGCGCCCTCTGTTTGCTCAATTCATCAATAAATTGCATATCTGCTCTCTACTGCCCGCATCATATGAATGCTAAAATGAATGTTGTGAAAAAATAAGCTATTGGACATGAAGGTTGTGAACCAATGGGCCGATGTAACTACTTGTCATGGCATTAAAGATGTAATTAAATCGCCATCGTTCTGGGGAAAAATCTGCTGGTCTCTGCTCGTTTTCGTGTTCCTAATTATAATGACACTGCAGTTGGCTGATACGTATAGAACGTATACGATGCATCACTGGGTTACCACCGTCTACGAAGAGAACTCTGGCGGTACTTTGTTTAACGTTCTTGCATATGGCTGTTAGAGAATTGACAGAATTATTCAGATGTTAATTAAGACTCAGCCTTGAGCAGTTGGCAAGGATCTATTCCACTAAAGTGCACCTGCTAGGATCATGAGATTTAGCTTCAATGAACTTTTTTTTTCCTTTTTACTGACCGCATTCCCCCACGATCAGCTATTTATTTTACTTACTTTGCGAGAATTTTAATATTGAAAGGTTTATAAATTTTAGGAATTAACGAATTTCCAACAGTCACAGTCTGCAACTATAATCGTCTACGGCAATCAGCAGCCACACAGTACAACCTGTCCCAAGATAATCTTATTTTTATGTTTCACAAAATGCCACCCCAAAAGACGATGTCAGGTGACTTTCACATGAATGACTCTTCGAGGGAATCGTTTATCAAATGGAAACTTGAACACAACATGACAATAAAGAAGATTTTTAGCGAGCTAAGTCCGCGATGCGATGACACGTTTGAATATATCGGGTAAGCGTGATTTTTTCTTTCATGTTGGATTAAAAGTTAAGCATTCCGCTCAAATGTAAGAACGGCTGCGGTTCCGTTCACATATTGTGTATTTTAAATTAAAAGTCTTTATCAATTAGATCTCACGGATTCTCTTTCTACGTGCCGTTACAGTTCTTCGCGATATTATAAATAAAGCTGGAAACATAGTCAGTCATGACCTGGACATTAACATATGCTTTTTGATCTGTTTTTAAATTTTGCACAGCGTGCACTTATGTTGCCCTCATTAATAACAGAATACCAAACAGAGTTAACAAAAACATTTCGATTTGTATGCTGACTTTTGATAGATATATTTATTGTTAGGGAATGACAGTTCATGTTGTTGTTTTTTAAGCTGATGTTTTCAGTCACAAGACGTTCTCTACACATAATTGCGCACAATCGAAATATTTGAACATCACGCCCGTTTTCACTGCTGAATTTGGTCAATGCTATCAATTAAATATTCGCCTGCCATATAAACTTAATTATCCCGGTAAAAAATTTGCTTACTTTTTTGAGTACATACTTGCAGCTCAAAGATTATCACTGGCATTTAAGTTTAAATGATTGCAACTGCGAATAAAAAATTAAATCGAGTTACCTTTTATGTTTTTAAATTCGAGAAAAATAGACTAAACGGCTAGCCGCAATCAGTGTAATAATACATTTTCCATTTAGTGCCGCTAATTAGTACCTCATATACAATATGTAGACATGCGATTGAATAGCCAGACGCTTTGCGAAAGAAAGGTGAAATGCATAATAAAATTCGGTAACATAGAGTAAATACTCTAATAGTTCAGTGAACCTCAGCAGTTTTTCATCTCTCTTTGCGCTTTTATATTAGCAGACGCATTTATACTTTCTTTCGATGGATCTTAAGTAGCCCTATCAGAGGCTACCGTATTATTCAAATATTTGCGGTATCTAACAGGTACAAAAGAATGCATCGCGGGCACGCCGGTCAATGACTAAACATTTTGTGCGCACATTGACATAAATTATTTACCCATACTGTAAGTGCGTTCGCCGGCAGCCGAAAACTGGGACACAGATTTATTTGATAACTTCAAAGTTAGCATCTCGTTTCTTACAATCTGCTGCATGATAAACCTTTACTTCGAACAGAGGAGCGCGTTACTTAAGATACAGTTATACTTATGCCGTCAGTCGCGAGAATTGACTACTTTTGTGCATTTATGGAGAATAATGTATATGCTCTAACAATCCATATTCCACGCATATCGTTTAAATAACAGCAAAGACTGATAACACTTTTTTTGTGCTTAAAAATTGTGAATTAATGTGCCTTTCATTACCAGACTCAAAGCAAAGCTTGTTTCAGGCAAAAAGTTTGCTTTGAATTTGTTGTTAAATGCGCAATTGAAAGAGTATTTGAATTTTTCACTTGGAAACTATTTGGAACAAGGCTTTGCGCTGCAATTCCATTTTGGCCCAAAAATAGTGGAATGGCAATGGATATCAGTGGCGCCAGGATTTCATTTAATGATAGGTTTGCGAGAAAGACAAAATCGAGTGAAAAAGTCCAGTCAGCAGAGCTTTGGCAACATTTGGGATATGTTCTCTTCACGGCCTCTGTTGTCGGAGGTAATTTTGTTTTTATTATCGTTATCCGAGGACCTATTTTATAAACTGTTAAGAAATATAAATTGAGAAGATATGTTTCAGTTATGCGTAATATTTTTCGCATTAGCATGTGCAAAATTAACATTCAGTGTGTCAGTTATCAATTATTAATAGTACCATAACACATTTTACATTTCAGCCACCGTGCGCGAAAAATCCGAAACTGAAATATATGGGCCAAGAACACTATTCTCGTGAACAGTGTCTCGTCGAGTGCATCGTGCAGCCAGTCGTCGAAAATTGCGGATGCATTTCTTATCTTGACTCTCCTACTGTGCCAATATGTGAAATAGAAGAATACGTCGCTTGCTTAGAGTAACTTAAAACTTTTGTTCTTCCGTACTGAGTTTATGGAAGCAGTTATTCTTATGTAGCAGTTTCTTTATGTACAATAAGAACACTTCCCACTCGCTTGAGCCTTCCCGTCGTTATGCAATATCAGCATTTTATCTTAAAACGCAGAAGCTATGGGTGTAAGTTGCAGTTTTATTTGCGAGCTATTCAAGAGCAGTTCCCGGATTAAATGATGAAATGCATCGGTTTAATCATTTATGATTTTGTTTTCTAAGAACTTCTTTACGGAAGTGTAAAGAGCTCTTAAGTTATGAAAATGTTTTGTTCATGCGGTAGTTTGCAGTAATTGAATTTATTAACGTCAAGATATGTTATCTAATGTAACTCTGAAAATAATTGTTTTCGTTAAAGATGAAAATTGTAAATTAAGAAATTTTAAAAAGAAAAAGGTCTGAAAAAGCCTCAAGATTTCGATTGGAGGTTAAATTTAGATCTGTTATCAGTGACTGTTTAATTAATGTCCGTCCTTGGCCATAAACTAGCTCATTTTTCTGTTACATTAGTTCACATTGAAGAGAACTATTACGATTTTTTGCTTTAAATTCATACAGGTAATATGATAACACTTTTTTTCCAACATGCGCAGGACCGATCAGAAATTTTAGGCTGCTGCGTCATCTGAACATATCCTTCGATCGTGAAGAGTGCCATAAATCCTGCGAAGAACCTTGCTTTGATAGGCGAATCGAAGCATCAATGTCGTTCACGGCGTTTCCTGCTGTGAACCAGCTGCAAAGTCTGCAAAAGTTGCTGAGAGTTGGAAAACCGCCGATGACTCGTGAAGAAATTTGGGAAGACTATGCATCAGTTGACATATTCTTTGAGAAATTGTCGGTCATGGTAAGTGACTAGCGGCATAGATTGAAGCTATGAATACTTACGGATCTTTGGAGTTGAAAATTGGGAGTTGCAAGGGGAGATGTTTAGCGTCATAGAAATTATGCAACTTTGACTGCATAAATGATGGTTCGCAAGTACTAACATTTTCTATGATAGAAAATGTTTATGAATCGCATGAAGCAAGGGTTTTTCTCTGAAATGGCGTCTGGCTATTGTCTTCCAACAGCCAAAAAAAATGTTATTGCAGCACGAAGATATGATGTTGCAAAACTGAAACATTTAATCAATTTTCGCGACCAGTTTGCTCCGCGGGTACAGATCAGAGTAATAACTCTCTTTTCAACTTTTCTTTGAAACCCGCCATTAAAAATTCAATAAGGACATTTTCCATGTTGATATGAAAAAAGTCGTTTTTGATCTGGAAGACGCTTTCTTTGAATAAGAAAATGATCTTATTAAACTGAAGATGATTAATTTCGAGACGATTTCAGGTTGTTGAGCAGTATGAATCGTTTGGATTAGAAGCCTTGATTAGTAGCTATGGCGGACAGATGAGTTTGTGGGCTGGTGCAAGTCTACTCACAGTAGTGCAAGCCGCTGTATACATTGTATACGGTATCATTGCCTGCGCTCTTGGCCTGATTAAGGACAAAGTGATTGCAATGGGAGATGGAAAAGTTCGTCTAGGCCATGATAAAGCTGAAGAGGCAAAGGCTGAGAAAACACTAAGGAAAAATTGCATTTCTGTTGTTGATACTATGCATCCTAAGGTATCCCGATCAAGCAGATTGCGATCTTCTTCTGATGCGTAAAGTTTTTCGCATGACAAATCCTATTTATTTTGAATAAATAAATTGATTTGAATTATTCGGTACATGTAATTGCGTATTAAACAGAGAGGCGGCTAAGAAATGGAAATAAACTCGAGTTGAATTAAGTCTTATATATATTAGTTTGTTCCAAACGCTCATGCGCAGTTTTGAAGTCTTCCAGAACTCTATTCAAAAATTCAATATTTCATAGGTACGTACAGAACGAATACCTTGGACTGCTAATTTATACAGAATGATTATCTTTATCGAGCATATTTCGAATAATTACTCTTTGTAAAAGGTATATTGGGATGGCATTCATAGTGCTGAAGATGAAAGCACTGGTTTGTCGATTATAAAGCAATACTACCGGCCTCTCTGTGCTTCGGATGCAACAGAAGGATTCGTTGTCTTTCGCAATGTTTGAATCACAGATCGAATATCGTGATGTCGAAAGCCGTAGACAAAAGGGTTGGCGGCAGCTTTTAAAACCAGTCCGAGCGCGACAAACGGACCGATTTGTTGGAGGGCGGCAAAGCCAAAGACCTTTCCAATTCCTTGTATGCAGCCGGGTATCAGAATTGTAATACTGGAACACAACAGCACGCTCACTGCAGCACGATTCGCCTAAATTCTGCTCATTCATCTTCTGAGCCTGTTCATCCTGTATTTATGAGAAAGAAGCGATAATGCTGCCAAAGCGCAGAGTTCGTAAATGCTTCGGAGCAAAATTACCAAAAGGATGGGATATTAAAGTGAGCGCTATCCTAAGCGCGAGGAGCAAATAAACTATCATACACAGTATATATTTTTCATAGATCGATACCCGGCGCAGAGCATGCCTGGCTTACAAATGGAAGACGACCGTAAAAGCGTCAGATATTAATTACACTGCTCATGCCCGCTTAGACGATCTTGAGATTTAAGACAACGCGAACGATTCAAGTGAAGTTGGAGCGGAATGAGGTTCGATAAATGCAATTTCCTAGAATTTAGTTCATCTTTTCTGGGCAATTCAATACACTACTGTACCATTTCGTCCCCCGCTGTCAAATTAAATAAAAAACGCTCTTTAAACAGTGTTTTAGAAGATTTCAAAAACATGCACCCGTTTGAACACGCTGAATTCGTCGCTATTCAAGTTGAACGATCGGATTTCGTTAGCGTTCAGAGCATAGATTTTCACGAGCACACAGGTTGTGACCAGAAGGGCGAAGGAATTGATGAACACATTGGAAAAGCCAGAGTAGCTGAGATAAGATGGGCTCAAGAAGCAACCAGCAGCTGCACACAAAGGATTTGGCTGAAACCGAAAATAATCAAAGAAAATACGAATGTATGATTCATAAAAAATTAGCTAAAAATAATAATTATTCAAATTTAAATAGTGATAAAAATAGTGATTTCTCAGCTTGCTGAATTATTGCAAAAATGATGCTAAATTTGTTATTTTAAGAAGTAACGAAATAGTTACCGTCAGTTTATTGGTTAAGAGTATAAAAGTCACGTCGAAAGCCGCCCAAAGTGAGCCCACAATCAATGATGCCAATACAAACGTTGACTGTTTCCTCAGCTCGTATGATAACGGCCATTGAATAGCAATCAGCCGATCAATACCAATGGCGCTGTCAATAATCTGACTGACTTTTAGCACTATGGTAACAGGCATGTTCAATATTAACATGGGTAACGGCGGATAGTTCACTGTAAATCCTGAAAGTGAGCACAATAGTATTCATTGATATTCATTGAGTTATTACCAGATGACGGCATGCTTGATCTTACTGACGGTGAGCACAATTTGTGTAAGGGAGAGGAAAAATACGATGGCTGCCAGTAAAATGTAAACTGACCACATAATTTTTTCGTTGATAAAAACCTATCACGACCTCTAGCTACAAGTTTAGAAAATTCATACATGATTCTGACTAATAACCGTTTAGTTTCATTGACTGTGCATGAACATTTGCGACAAATTAAAACAATGACTATATTGAAATGCAATTCTTTGGTAAAGAGTTCATTTTATATATATACATATGCAAGTATTAATTGCTGGAAATTTTTTTCTGTTCAATTTTCACTTATTTTATAGATTAACTCACCCCATCCTGATAATAGTAGAATAAGGTAAGGAAAGAGGCTAATAGCAAAAATAAAATCGACGCAAGCTAGCGTTGTTATTAAAGAGAGAGACGGGTTCTTTCGTAACAGATGTTTCGCAAAAATAATGTAGAGAATAAATCCATTTCCAAGTACAGCGCATATAGCGAGCAGAGTCATCATGATATCCTGTACAAGAACCAAAATCATATTCGCCATTTTACAAACGTTTATAGAGATCAGTTGATTTGAATTGCATTCCTGCCAGTGAAACCTGAAAGTATGATACTTAAATATACCATTTTCACTCAAATAAGGACACTTTCTAAATTATAGAGGATATTTTTCCATATTGAGTTGACTTCGAGAGTGTCCTGCTTAGTTAGGAAAATGTCCTTATATAATTGGATATGGTATGCATGAGAAAATCGAATTTTAGTTGTTTGCGGTTTTATGCACTGCGTAAGGGTACTCCAAGTCAGTTGAATGAAGCTTATTTCGATAAAAAGTAAAGCAAAATCCTAATTCTGTTTCAGACACAAGCACATATTTTTGGCCAATTTACACTTTAACTTACAATTCCTAATAAAATGATTTCAAAGCACATTTTAGGCCCTAAATTCAGGAGCAGCGTTCCTATTCCAAGATTTATTACTAAGACACTTTATTCGAGCAAATGAAAGAATTTCGATTTCTCACACATATCCTTCTGGGGAGAAAACTAATTACTTTCTTCAAATAATCAATAAGCTTCGTTATTTGCACCTGGTTCATATTGAGATGGACTGCTGGCTGTCAACAGTCGCTATAACATGCTTTGCCAACATTTTACAGTAGTTCAATAGATACCAATCTGTTTAAATCTTGAAGGCATTATTCTGAATATTAATAGCAGCAGAAATAACTGGATTGAAAAGTATCCGTTTTGATTGACAAAGCTGTAGCGAAAACACAGAGAAATATGAAATTTTATCATTTGTTTGCCTAGCGTCTGCAACAGAGATGCAACAGTTTCAGTCCCAAATTAAAACCGAAGCCATATTTATAAAGGTTCGTCATAGAAGAGTAGGATCGAATGCAGAACCGAAGAATTTTTAATTTCTGGAAGGAAGTTCTCCTATCGGCGACGCGGATAAAACTCAGTCGACTTCCTAACACTGGACAAAGGGAGGGGGTGGACGCAGTTCAGTTAAAAATGGAGCGTTAAACTGGAAATTAACTGGGGGAGGGGCATAGAGGTCAGGGAGGCAATACTATTTTCATCATCAACTTTAAATGATAGCCGATCACACATCGAAACGCAGCTCTGATAAGACAAGAGATATGAAAAAGATGTCTTCTACTGCCGCCTGTCCACTGAGAGTGAGCGATTGATCGCTGACACTCATGGCTATGCAGCGGTTCAGCTTGAATGATAATGACTTTGGGCGGTGTATCGGAATAAAATAATTAGCTGCAAGAAGCTTGCTAATAGCAACCTGTAATGAGCAATATTTTGAGCAGCTTTTGTTCATATATCTGAGCATATAATTTTGTTAGGGATGCCTCGAGAGTTCCAAGTTGCATCTCTAACATATTGCATGAAATCGTTAGAGCGATCATAGCTCATACTTTTAAAGTTTGAAACTAAGAATGCGTATTTGGAAGAGCACTCAATGTGCGCACGTTTATTTAACTCTGCCGGGTACTTTCCATTGTTGCTTGCTTTAATTTTATTTTTGAACTCTAACCTTTTTGCACTTTATTAAGTTTTTGGACAACATAATAAAAAGAAATTTCAGACACTTTCACAATCGTAATATACCATTTTTACTTTAATAACCAGATTTTCGAATTGAATAAGTACATTTTGAAATTCAAATCACTTGAAAAATTTTCTCAGTCACCTTAAAAATGTTTTGTTATAATAGAAATAGTACGTAAACAACAGCAGTTTTGGTTAAAACGATTTTATGAAAGACGCCTCTGACAAATGTTCCAGTTTCACGTTTGCAAAGCTGTCGTCTTTCGCTTTTAAATCTGCCCAGTCAAAAGGAACATGTGATCCGAGACGGGCGGACCGGAATGGACTGTGCAGTTTTGTGCTCCGTAATCGTGTCCCGCCCATGCGTGAATCATCGATTGGAATAGTAGGGCAACTTGCACTTCATGCACCCACGACTATCTGTTTCACCTTGAGTGAAACGCATCACGCCATATACCAACACCGACGCGAAATTCATCGTGAAAAGAACGTTGTCTCATGGAACTACTGCAATTAAGGAATTGCGAAACTTACTGAATGGCGAGCAGGGCAATTGGTCTGTTTCCGGTTTTTCGGTTTACTAACCAATTGCTGCCCTGATTGTTCTGCAGCTCCCTAATTACAATATGTTTAAGAAATTGGCATGAGAAAAAACGGTAGATACAAAAGTTGTCTTTTATAGGGACAGTAAGTAGCTATCTGTGTAATTTCTTGACTCATACATGGTACCACAAAGATCGACCTCTAACATCATGCAGTGAGCGAATGAAATGGTGAATCAAAGTCTTGCAAAACCGGAATCGTGTGTAGCGGCCCACGCATTCTGCCCTCGGAAGAACAGACTTCCGTAAAGTGTTCATCCCACTCGAAACAGGTAACTCCTACTTTCGTCTATAAAAGGAGAATGCACGCCAGTCGTACAGTCGGCAGCTCACTTTTCGCCAAGCACATCTTCTGTTATCTTAGAACATTACTGTAAGTTAGTTTACTTTATAATATACTGAGAACTTTAATTTTTACTAGGCAGTAATTACGAAGGATACCATTTCGTTCATCTCGATGTCCATTTTCTCTCGCTAAAGTAGCATCAGAGAAATATGCAGTAATTCTAGACATGTTTAAAAATCAAATGACATTGTTTTTTAGATATTACAACCGCTTGAAGGTCCATTGGAATTCAATCGATTCACTATGATTCGAACGGCAGTAGCGGTGGTTGTTCTGGCGTGCTTTGCAATGGAATCGGTAGAAGGAGGATTGTCAGCAAGGTACAGTATCTTCTATTTTCGGAGCCTGAATTGTGTGTGTAAAACTTTTACTTATTTCGAAAACTTAGCTGATGGCCATGATTACAAGTTTCAGCCCTGTCCGCTAGTTTTGTCTTTGGGCACAATTCCTGTGAGTCAAAACAGGCAAATGTGTTTTTATGATGCACTCTATATATTTCCAATTAAAAAATATATTCCACCCCCTTTTCCTGATTCAGTCTTCATTCTTTCATCATATAGTCAAGACAAGAATAATGAATACAAAGGAAGACTCTTTGAGCAGTTTTATTGACTTTACGATTGAATAAAGGGAAGAATTATGGATATTTTCGAGCATAATGTGTTTGGCGTCAATTCATTTCGCTTGCACGCAGCAGTTTAACGACAAATAAATCAAGTAATTTTAGACTGCGAGCCAAGCGAGGCAGTTATCCAACACCCAATAACAATGGAGATGGCGGCAGTTACGTTGGTGGCTATGGTCGGCCGCCACCCTATATTCTTCAAGGTCGTGGTGGTTACCCTACTCCAGGAAATCAGGGTCCAAGTGGAAGCTATCCAGTTCCAGGACAGTACAATCAGGGGCAAAGAAGAGGCTATCCTGTTCCAGGTAGCTACAATAATCAGAACCAAGGTCAAGCCAACAATGCCCAGGGCAGCAACGGTCAAGGCAACAATGGTCGAGGCAATAATGGCCAGGGCAACAATGGCTGGGGCACTGGTGAAGAAAGCGAATGGGGAGGTCAAAGTGGTAACGTTGAGGGCGTTGATGGGTGCTGCGGAAATAATCAAGGTAACACTAATGGCGGTAGTCAAGGCAGCGCCACGGGTGGCAATCAGGGCAACTCGGGCTCTGGCGGCTGGAGTGGAAGTGTTGATGGACCCACTAAAACTGGCTTTCCAAGATCAAACGTTGAAATTGGTGTAACTGGTCAACCTGAATTCGGTTTTACTGGAGAAAATGTGCAAACTGAAACTCCTTCTGCTTCAACTACGACTACTAGCCCTACATCAACTGTAATTGTTGATACTGAGTTGGTTGAGGTTGAAAACTCTTCAGCTACAACTGAAGCAACGCCATCAACTGCCGAATTTTCAACAACCGACCTTTGGTCAACTGAAGAACATTCATCCACCACTGCTACACCGTCAACAGAAAGTGTTCAAGAAATTTCAACTACAAGTGCCAACCCATTGTCAACAGAAGAAAATCTGTCCACTTCAGACTCAACGTCAACTTCAGCACTTTCTTCATCGACAACTGACTCTTGGGCCACAGAGGAGATTTCAACTTTCTCTCCACATGGAATGCCTGGAATAGAAATTGTTTCAACTACTGAAGGTACAACAACAGTGGAACAGTTCGAACTGACTGAAGAGCCCTCATCAACAGATGATACTCCAACCTCATCTTTTCCTTCAAATGAACAGTCTTCTACTATTTCGGCCACCAATGAATTTGCTTCATCAACAGAAAATCTCCCATCATCCACTTCTAGTGGAATAGATGAAGCGTTCTCAACAACAACAGAGCTCCCATTCTCAGTCAATGCCGAATTTCCGACTGGTGAAACGACTGAATTCAGCAACATTGAAACATTGCCAACTTTGAGCCCAGACCAGGCAACAGCCACTGAGGAATCCCCAGATCCATTCTTCAATAACTGGGGTAACTTAAATGGCAGCGTCAGTGCTGGCAAGAACGAACAGACTAATGGAAGTGACAGTGAAAGTAATACAAGTGGAGGTAGCAGCACTACCTCTGATAATGAACGGCATAGCTGCAAGTGCAGCGTCAATGCAACCTCATTTGACACCTGCAGCTGTAGCTTCTCAAGCAGCGCCGTCAATGGTACGCTGGGAGTTGGAGAAGTGCAAGTTGGCGATGAAATCTTCAATGGGAAAGAACATGGTAACACTGATGGCAGCAACCTCGGTGACAATCACAGCACCAAGAATGGCAGCAACCAGTCCTTTACTGAGAACGTTGACCAGAGCGGAAGTCAAGCTCCTAGTCAGGGTGTGAATCACTCCAGCAACTTTTCTCAAAGTGAAAATGTTCATCCCGCTGAAATTCCTATGGGAGAAACCAGCTCCAATAGCACTCTCGGCTTGCAAATTAGCAACGGCGTTTCCGATGAAAACAAGGAGTCCTCGGGCGATGGCAGCATTGTCATACCAGAAGAACTACTGATTGATGGATCAGGCGAAGGTGCTGTAACCGCTAAGAATAATGCTGCGGATGAGTCACATGAGAATGAAGCAAATAATGCTTTTGGAAGGCCGCTTGCTCTCAGAGACGATCCAGATGGTCCTAAATTCAATCACGCTTCAAACGGCATTGTCTCTTTTAGCAACTTTCTTCTTTCAATGTTTGTTATTGCTATATGCCGAATTTTTGATGCTTGAAATAGTAGTTTGGTACGGTGCTATTTACTCTTGTTCAGCTTTCTCACAGCCATACTTTAAACGTCTGACTCAATAAAGTGCTTCCAGGAAATACATTTTATTTCTGGTGCAGTATTAGCGCAAAATTGTATTTTCAGTTTACAATCATTTGTAACTTTTCGAATCCTAAAACTTTTATAATAGTACGCAACTTATCGCATTGTGTACCTCAACATAATAATACGCACTAGGCATCAGAAATAAAAGATGTTTCCGGTCTCCTTATGTTGAAATTCTCCTGTAATCTGTCATCTACTGTAGTTGTTTGTTTTTTATTTATCCTGTTGCAGCATTAGCGTTGAGACTGGATAGTAAAAGTTGCAAATCGTAAAGTAAAATGTTGACGTTCGAATAATTTATTGAACAAGTGAACGCACAATGAGTTACACATTTCGACACATTGTAATCCAATACATTCACATCAGTGTTTAGAAGAACTCATGCATGAACCATTTTTTTTCCACCAACCATCGATGTTAGGGTGAATTTTAGGCCTGGGATTTTGGGCCAGCGCGCATAGTCGGCACCAGAATTTCGTATTGATAAATTGTCCTGTACCCTTCCAGGCAAAATACTCGTTGTAGGCGGAATCATTTTTATCGAGATAGTGAAGGTAGGCAGCCAGTTCTTTCGGGGAACGGAAATCGTCGACATGAATAAAGGAATGTGGAGGCGAAATCTTTTCGTAATAACTTCGCGGCGGTCCCATCACGACTGGAATAATGTCGTGCCTGAAAAAGGAGCAAATTAGGATTTCGATAAATATCCTTTATCCTGAAAATTATAAAGAGCAGTATTATACAGAAATTTTGGCGCAACGATACGAGCTCCGACGAAAAGCTGGCACTAATGAGGACTCGAAAGTAGAAACGCTAGCTGCTTGTGCTAGTGGTTCGATCGAAATGCGAGGACGTTACTCCATTTAAAGTGTTTTTATGTTTTTTCATAACCTTAATAAAATTCGTTTGCCAGAGAGCGCAAGGTTTGATTGACCTGGCAGATGCTCTTTACAGATGGGCTCATAGCTCGATCCCTCAAAGTCTGGGAACGAAAAAACATTTTTCGTCGTGAAACGGCCACTATTTAGACATGTGTAAGGTAAAATAAGCGTGCCCAAATGCTGGAAGGAAAAGCAGAAGCGTGCGTCGGTCAGTGTCTAAAGCGGACATGATGAATGCATAGGAGTGATGGGGTGCGCTCCCCTCATACTACGCCATCTTGACGGGTAAATATCCCCTCCCCCTTTGCTTATCTTCTCAAGCACCTGTCGACGCTCACTGTTTAATTCCTCCATTTCTGATTATTTACAAACTAGCCATTCAGATGCGCTTCACTTACTGAAGTCCGTTAACGAAGTACTTTTCCGTGACATAATCTTCACAGTTGTTATTTTCAAATGACAAATAAAACTTGTAGTCATCATCCAACATCGTCTGACAACGTTCGTCGCGTCGATGACACACCATATTGCCGCAATCGCCAAAAATATGTACGGATATGTGTCTGGATAGTTTCTTCGCATAAGCTAGTCGATTATTGTTCGTGTGGCAGTGCGATACGAACCAGGCGACCATTTCTGATTTGCCTAAAATGAGCTTTTCGACTTTTTCCACCATATTTATTGAGTAAAACAAGACGAGATAGCATTTGGACTTTACAAATGAAAGAAAGCACGTGCAATTAGGTTGATATATACAAAACAAATACATATGTAACATATATTTTAGTGATTGAGATTACAGTGCACCACTGCTGAGCGCATAGTTATTATAACAACAGTGATATGATTTACTCTCAACTAAAACATTCTTAATTTGACTTATGAGATAATATAAACTTTCGGAGAAGCTCGGCGTTTTTTTGCTATATAGCTGCAAGTAAAGCTATTCGCTCAGGCACCAGAAATCACATTTCTTCTAATAATCGCAGTGATTATTAAGAAGGTGCTTCTGCCGGAAGGATCACGTTTGTCCAACCTCCCTAGTAAATAAAAACAAAGCAATCCTAAGCAATGTACTCAGTACCTTTAGCATAGTCGCTTTTTCTGGCGAGTTTTTTCGAGGTCAATGGAAGCCGCTGATCGCGAGGAACTTGAGCAAGAGGAACCCATTTTTCGTACGGAGTCACGATATCACTGTCCCACCGATAAGTGGCTGTATAGTTGACATGTCCGTTTGCGTACCGAAGTGTCGAAGTGTAATCAGGATTTTCTAATAACTGCATCACCCATAACTGATTCTGTAAAAACCATGTACTTTGGATCGCAGACATTGTAACGTTCGAAAAGTGAGCGCCAATTTAAATAAGTCCGGCATAATAAGAATAGATGATTATCTTCAAAAATTTTTAATAATTAAACGGACTAGTTTGCGTTTATACAATATCTTCATATTGCGATGAAAGAGCATCCGCAGTATAGTAACAACATAGATCATGGCATTTTAGGCTTACAAAAGTAGTAAATTATTCGTTTTATTATGTTACCTGCGGTCTTTGATACGATTTGGGGAAAATGAGAGAATCTCGGAAAAAGACGACTTCGGCTGACGGAGCATCGCGTTGATTTACAGTGATGAAGCAGTTCTTCACTCGACAATTTTGTACTTCAAATTCTTTGTAGCCAAGTGAAACGCCGCCATACATACCTATATAACGTCATTGTAAAAGAACAGCGCGAAATATGAATTTCAGGCAAAATAGTGAGCTTGATGCTAGATAACAGAGACAGAGTGGTTGCAATAAAATAGCTTTGCCTCGGTATTATTTTAATACAGCTATTCGAGTAAATAAATACTTAAACATAATTTCAAATCGTTGAGTTAGAAAAGAATCATTTATAATCTCAACATTCTTTAGTTCATATTCTACTACACTTCTGAAGAGACAAGAAGAAGATTACTGAAAATCTCCTCATGTCTGTAATTAAACTTCACACAAGGTTCTTCCATACTTTCTCATTTTCCTGAACGCTAATTATTTCCACATTGTGCGTAAACTCAACCGTATTTAACAGAAAAATCAGCATAAAATTCAGGATTGGAAAGCTTCTATATGCTTTTAAAACAATTAGATTTGAAGTGAAAGGGAAGCTATAGAACAAACCACACAAAAACCTAGTGTTTGCTCAGAAAATATATTTAATAATTTGAACAGTTTAAAAGTTATTTTAAAATATGGCTCATAGATTCTTCTGATAATGTATAAAACATAGCATGACTCATCTAATGATTTATAAATACTATACAATCTGCTAAGTATAACTGCGATCCCTAAAAGTAGAGCGTTAAATGCATGATATATTTTTGGCTTTAAGCCTTCGCTGCATCGTCCAAGTCGATATCTACCTCTGAACATGAAACGTCTGCATCAGCCATCTTTCATTAACAACAGAGAACTGATTAACTCACCAAGACCGTGAGGCAGGAAAATTTTGACCGGTTGTCGAGGAAGAGAGGAGATCTCGGGCGCATACTCTATCTGCTCCAATATACGATCAGTCTCTGTTGAATCTTCGGGCAGTAAAGCCAGCGGTTTTCGATTCTCGCGTCCGAAAATAGTGACAAAAAGACCGGCAGCTCTCGATGGGACATTGCTTGCCTCCGTTTGATCACCGGTTGGCTCATTTTGATACAGTAATACATTTAGAAAAGTTAGCGTGGCGCAAAACAGCAAATATGTTGCAACGACGGTTTTCTTTAATGTCACTCTCATTATGCAGACATTTTCAGTCCATTTTTTATCACTTCTCCATAATTCATGTCGCTACTTGGACATGACTTCAGAAGCATTAATGGATTCGGCTCTCTGACTTCTTCTTTTGGGGCGGCAAAGATGGGTTACATTTGCATAATAATCTGAAACAAACGCATTGGATGATTCTCACTGATCTGTCTTAAGCGCTGCCGCCTTTATCCACTGTATTTCAGATTTCGAAAACCTAATAAACTGTGAGAGAGCTGAATATCTGTACAGGTCACTTTATTCTGTCCGATCGCTCACGCAAGACCTTATCTATTCGCTCACTACGCGCGCGCCACGCTCTCGTAAAAGCCGTAAGCAGCTAGTAAGTAGCCGGATCTGTCGGGCGAGTATTGGTTCGTCGATCGGATTACGCCCGCGGTGCCCAGTACGGGCGTCGAAGCGCGGAGCCGCTAGTGAGTAGTGGAGGAATGAGAAAGAACGTCTGATCGCTTCGCGGAGCCGCTAATCTATCGGAGCCAGCTGTCAGTCGCGCACACTTGAGCGGCGCGCTAATCGACAACCACTCGCCTCGCGGTCAGTGTTCGGCGTCCGGGTGTGGGGCAACTGATGGCGCGTTCGCGGTTGGTTGCGCGTAAATAGGCTCAGACTGCCGATCACTCACACAAAGAGAAGAGCGTTAGAGTTCAAGTAAAGATAAAATTAGATATTCGTTTATATTCTAGAATGCTATGATTCTCACGCAAAGTCAATTCCAAGCACACAAAGGATACTCAAGAATATCAATCTGCAGGCGCGGAGGCTGATCTGACGAGCCGAGGGTAGGAGAGGTGGAACAACTGGCGAACCGGACAGAAAACTAAGGTGGATATAGTACAGCTATAAGACAAATTTCTTAACAACTGTTTAAATCTGAAAGAGAGGAATCCGAAACGATTCCCTCGCTCAGCACTCCTTCCCATCTTAACTAAAAGCATACGCAATCCACAAGTTAGCGTAAGTTTCACTTTTTTGTTACTACTAATCATTGATACATCGGGCCCCTCTGAAAGCGATACACACTCGAGTGCCCCCTGATTGACAGCAGCTATAGGTGATGATTGTTTGGTTCCTGAATGGAGGCAACTTCTGTCGCAGTCAAGTTTGCCACGGCACTTAGAGCATTAAAAGCGCCCCACACTTTCCCTCCCTGCATTAATGGCGCCCTGACTATGAGCTATGGGAGGCAGCAAGCTGATACTTGCCACTTGCAACAGTACTTACTTAACAACATTCAACAAATACTATTATTCTGAACTCATGGAGAAATAAGTAAAGCTCATGGAGAAGCGTACTTGTATCATTAACATTCCATTACCAATTCTGCAAAACTGCAGTGGTCAAGTACTTTGATGAGGTATTGTATCACGTTCACAAAAAGATTCATATCAAGAAACGGAATCTAATTCTTTGGTCTACACAAAGATATTTCGATCACCATATAAAATCACGAAAGCTCATTCACATAGCATCTTTGACTTTTATGAACACCAAACAAAACGATAACAGACAATCGGTAAGTATCATAAAAGACCGTGGAGGGAGAAGAACAGTGACCCAAAATTAAACAACCAAAAACACAAACGCTTTGCTCAAGCAAAGTTCAGTCGATTACTTTTGTATACACTTGCACATGTTACAATAGTGTATCCACTATTACAAACTTAAACAGCCGCTACTGGTACACCTAGCTTATAGACAACCGTCAGTTGCAAATGTTCAAAGCGAATGTCGGGCGGCGGCTACTGAATGAGCACCGTGCGAACGAAGCCGTTCGAACTGAGCACGCTCAACTGCTCATAGGCTTATCATAACAACAAGCCAGATGGTTCGTTCCCAGCAAAAATTGACTGCGCATGTGCATCCCTTCTACTTTGCTGAGGTCATCTTCTTAAATGGCTAGAGTGAGGAAATATCGAATTGAAGTCAACCAAGCCTCATATATTAATACTCAGTAAGCGACGTGCTAATTTTGGTTGATGATCGCGCAAAATAATGCTTGAAATACGCGCGCAACTTGAAACTAAGAATTGTATTCGGCCGGCTATCAAGTGCGGAGAAGAAGGTTCAAAGTGTCTAGGAAGTTTGGCCGTTCGCGGGCGCCGTTGCGTGACAAACGCGATCGTTAGACGCTTCCGTTCCAGAGTCAGATCGATCAAGTTTAAACATCATTGTAATCAAGACCGAGTACTAGTATTGCAAATTGTTCGTTAACTACATTGCATTGGTACTACATAACCTTAAGAAACCATATTATATTTCATCCTAATGAATAGCCATAAGACCCGAAGCTTTAATAAGCTGCTGCAGTCAATGGGCACCAAGCATTTTATTTCTGTCCTTATGCTCAATCATTTAATTTAAAAAGAAAGGAGATTTATTCCACTCTGCCAGATTATCTTCACTCAAAGCCTCCTTCCAGCCAAACCGAAGTTCAGCATGTTGAATTTGCTCAATTATGTTGCAACAAAACACTTTGCTAAACGCTACAGAACATTAGTCACCGAAGCTTTTGAACAACGAACACCTTCGCTATTCCTATCAAGCGCAAAAGGCATCAACATTGCCGCTATATGTAAGTCATCAAATGAAAATTAATAGTAACAATGATACATGAAATCGCGCTGTAGTGCAGACGAGAGCTGGGAGGATACAAATCGATCGCCGAAAGCAGCTGACGATGACAGCCGCCGGACGGGTGATGACGCGAATGTGGACGACGGCGAGGAAGACCGTTAAGCGCTTCGTCCCTTCGTCCCTCTCCCAGCCCGCAGTCCTCGGAGCCGCCGCCGGTAATTGGATAATAAACGGACCGGCAGGCGTAGATGGTCGCGATCGGCCGTGCGTGAGCGTCATTACCAAGCGGCGCGCCCAAAATAAGACCGCCCGTGATGAAGTGACCCGCGTCAATTGGACCCGATTGAACACCCAGTCTGCGTCATGGGGTCAGCCGTGCGCTGCCTTTGTGACCGCCATAATATTTTTTGTTGTTCAATTGACTGACTGAAAGCTAGAGTTTATCAGACATAGGGTGAGAGTATTAGATGGACTTGTACAGACATAGCGCACCTCATCAATGGAAAAAGCGAACACGCAAAAAGATATCACTGCATATCCTCATGAACAAGACGTATAATCACGTTGCGCACACATTAACCGCCAACCAGCTCGAATGTACATATCTTATGTGATTAAAAATTCGCAGGCAAGTGTTCAATGAGTGACTTTAGCAACAGGAGTCACGATTTTCATATATTCCACCGATATTCACTTTTTGAAACTACCATTAGAATACGCTATGATGTAATTACTTTTTGAAGACCCGTAGTAGGCTCTCAATGAAAGAAAGCTGTACTTTTATATACGGCGTGTATGCAAAAAACAATCATCGAAGCTTTGTGATCATCACTCAAGAGATTTCAGAACCTGTACAATTGCAAAGCGCTCTGCACCGGCCTTGAAATTACCTTGAAAACGTAATAAATCGTCAATACATTATTAAATTATATTTTTAGAAAACAGTTTTTATTGAATATGAATATTTCGTGCAAATCTCTGCCACAAAAGGGTTCATTTGTGTACGCAAATTGAACTGCGTCACATCAATTAGTCGCTTGATTTGGCCAACTTTAACATTGCAATCAGACTCTATAAATTTGTTCAGTTCATTCTCTTTCTGCCTGCATGTCTCTGTCACCACCACTGTCTTTTCTGAGCATCCTTTATAAAACTGTAGACAATAAAAAATTGGGAAAGGAGAAAATGAGACTTTTCGCGTTGCTGTTACCATAGATAAACAGGAAATTCAAGTGAAATGAAGACTCAGTTTTTCAGTTCTCAAAACTCAACAGTTTTGTCAATGTAGGTATCGGATGTCCTACTGAAGATGTCTGTTACTTTCAACATTCGCTAAAACTCTTGCTTAAAAAAGCAACTTGATCGACCAATGATGACACATTCGCGAACACAGTTGTATTGTTGTATCATTCCTGGCGAATGTTAAGAAGTAATACGTTTCTTTACCTATCTGATACCTAAGTAGGATAATTTAGTTGATCATGATACTTGCAGTGTTCTAATCAGTAAGAACTCAGGTTGAATCAGATTAAGTACCGCGAAAGTTATAGTATGCTGTTAAACAATACTTTTTGCAATCCAAAATCAATAATTTAAAATGATTGAAGGATCGCAGTATGAATAAGGTCGCAAAGACAGCGAGGCTTATTTCTGCAGGCTACAATATATTGCATATAATGCTTTCTCATCTCAAATGTTTGTCGAATATGTGCATCCCTATATGACGATTTTACGACTGTCTTTGTTCTCTTGAGTGCAGTCAGGCGAGTGCAACAGATCCTTTTTATTTATTTTCAACCACATTCTTATGTGCACCTATATTCATCAAAAAGTAATGCAATAAATTTCACTTGAAAATCACCGTCTCAACCGGTTTCGGTGATCGCGCACCTTACTTGCTGTACCGAAAGGTCGAGCGTTATTCTCTAGTTCCTCTATAAACCAGTTCAGAGCAAGGAACGGTTAAGATTTCCTGCACATTTTCTAATTCTTCAAATGCTAACGCACAATGAAACACCACTGTTCATGATAATTCGTCACTCTTGCATCACATTTCGCAACCTTCGCATTCAGCTTTGTCAAACTGGCGTTGTAATTAAATGTAAAGATGTCGAAACTGAATGAAATGATTATGAAAAATAATGCAGGAGTGACGAATTTAATTGAAGAGTCACAAATTATGATGAACGGCGTTGCATACAAAGCAACTATAAAAATGGAATTCAAAGTTCTAATATTTATTTCGTCGATTGGTCTTATCAATGAAAAATTGTGGCTGCAACCAGTCAATAATTTTTGATTTCAACCGTTGCTTTCACAACCCTTTTTCTCTTTAATCATTATAAGTGACAGCGAGAAATATTTTACTCAATTTATTGGTCTCTTCAGCATATAAATGAAAGTTAAAACAATACACGGTATTAGCATTGATTCTTAGAGGCAATAAATAAGCATGATCCGAAAAACCCGACAGCATACATATTAGGTATGTGCGAGAACTAGGCAAATTTTGCAACTCCTTAAAACTTCACGTGTGTTTAGCTTTGCAGTTAACTACTTCTAATTGTGGCTTGAAAAACGGAAAGCTCTGATCACTTATTTAAACTATTTACTAAGCAAATTGTTTTCAAGTTTTGTTTGCACCCAAAGCGAGTAAAGTCGAGCCCAATTTTCATCCTGATGTCACTATTCTCCCTTGATTTCCCGGCGCTTTGTGCACGTGCACATTGTCAACCCTGCATGATTATGATTGTCGCATAATGTATCGTGGATATAATGGAATGTTCACCGGCGACTCTTGACCCTTGATCTCGCCCCAAAAACTCGCTAGCCGCCACGCGAAACATGGCTATCGAAATATGACCGTCGACCTTCGATTACCAGTCGTAGATTGAGTGTTGTCATTGACGTGGATGAATGATCCGTCTGATGATGATTTAAAACTACAGTACGCAGTTGTTACAGATCTTTGCTCTACCCTTAAACATCCGACAATCGCTTGGTTTATATTATTTGCGGCAGCCTGTGAACTCATACACCGATCTCAATTTGATCTGAATGCATTTGATAGTGTGGCAAGGACTACACAGAGTTACAATTCGATTATTAAGTTTTGAGCATTTTAATGAAATAACTCGTTAAGGAGAAATCCTTTGTTTTGCTGATATGCACTGTCTCATATATTTTTGATAATAGTGTACTCGGTTTTTTACTTTGAGCCGTACGAGTTGCCTGGCGTACAGTGTATTCTAACTACCGGTTTTTATAGACTGTGCAAAAATAGCGAGGATGTCAACAATCGCGTCATATTGACACGCACCGCGCTTAGTTCTTTGGCTCAATGTTCCGTTGTTTTGAGAAATTTTCACTTTCATGCTGAACGAGAATATACTTCAGCACATGGTGACGGCGCTGTTCTATAAATAAAAGTGCACGCAGCTTGTCCTTTCAGACAGAAAGAGATACCTATCGATGGAGCAGTTTGAAAAATAATGCTTCCAGCTTTAATTCGTTAATAGTATTTTAGGATAAAATTGAGCCCCGTACACTGCCTGAATTCTCGCAAATGGGACACATAGTAATTATCCAGAAGCATTCTCTTTTATATAGCATGAAAGATGTACAACTCTTAATCTGAGTATACAGATTCTTGGCCTGATTAGCGTCGATGCTCCAAAGCAAGCTTATTTTGAAGCATTAGGCTAGCATTGAGCATATGACACCACGACACAGAGGCGTGCGATGCCAGAATAGACTATTCGCTGACTTTCTTTCCTGCGTGTTTTGCTTCTTTGAACATGAGCTCTGAACTGAGCGAGCTTTCAAGCTCTGACATTACTGGTGTTGACATTACTCTTATTTTAAATAGCGAGACTAATGGATTCCATTTGCTTAGCATGCACAGCGATTGAAATAACTTTCACTCTTTTCCGCGCGAAAAGAATGTAAAGAAAGATATGCTCAGAACGATGGTACCAACTAGTAGTGACAGAGCACCTAGGTTAGGTAGTGTTACCGGACTGGTCTTAATTGAACCAGATTGTTGTTGTACTGAGAGCGCAGCGCATTCAAATTTTGCTTTTTTCCATGAATGTACGTAACTTTAATCATTTTGCTCATAATTTTTACCTAATTTCATTAAAAGAATATCTTCGAAGAACGCATGAGACTGAGAATATGCCGTGAATGCTAATTATATTTCAGTTTAACTGTTATGTGTGCTTCGAAAATATGCAATACTGTTTATAAAAGTGGTGCGACTACCAATTTGTACAGCTAATAAGGTACACGAGATTTTTTCAATTACTCGATCTCAATGCATTTGTGCTTGATCAATGCAATCTGCAAGGACAACGGAGATGACAAACACAAAAAATTCCTGCAATCAATAATAAAAATTCGAACAATTATCGGGTGAAACGATGTGCAGGATGTCTGAGCGAATATGTAATTGATAAACATAGAGAAGCATACGAATAATACTGCTCATAAGAATCACCGAGAAAATATAAATTTCCAACACAGTACACGACTCCAAATGGTCACCACATCGACATATGTATGTTTCGATCCTCAAAAAAGGGAATAAGCCAACAAGCTAGTTCTTTAGTGACTGTAGATTTCAGAAATGTGGTGGTAGTGTACTTTTGGTGGACTAGTACCCGTCGGGGCGGCTACTCCCTGCTGGGACTTGAACTTCTCGAACTCTTCAGCTGCCACTGCGAGCATGTCTTCTTCCTGAAATTTTATGTTCATCAACTTTCCGGTCAACACTGCATGCTGCTCATATTTATACTTTTAATACGCGCAGTTATTATTATGACTTCAGAATTGTCAAATTTTTGATGCGCCTGCCGCACTTCGCCCACTGCGACACTTGCGCCCGTAGGTCGGTCAGCAACCCATTTTTTCGCCTCCAAACAGCGCTGACGGACAGGTTTAAAGATTAAATATCGTTTGAACTTTAGGACAAGCGCGACATACAGACATGCGACATAGATGAATATTTTCACCCAGACAACGTTCTGTGTCCTCAAAAACATTTTCCAGTGATTTACAATTCAACAATTTTACCTTGACGACAGGGTAGACTTTCTTGTCGGCGTCTTGCGCATTGGCTTCGTACATAAGTTCGACAAGTCCATTGAACTTTTCTTGGCTTTCCTGTTTCATCAGCGACTTCTTTCTGTTCTTGCTCGGGCCGACCACTTTATCTTTCAGCTCATGCGCCAGTTCTATAGCCTGGTCGGCTAAAATGCACAGAATAGGATACTTTCAATAATATCAATTGTATGTTCTGCAGTAGGGACGAACATCTGCTAGTGTAAGTGTTCTCCCTATATTTGTTTACGATACTGCCGCCGTTAACACCATGCACGAGCGAAGACGTGGGGTTGATTGCCAAAATACAATTTGCACTCGTTCAACGCGCTGTCAATGAGCAGAAAATTTTCCTCCGCTAGCTGAAGACCGTCGAGTGGGAGGGGGGAAAGAGTGGTACCACCTTTAAGCTCTTCTTGCTCTACACAATGTTTCATTATCAATATCGCATGAATGCATTTTGCCATGCCTGGCCGCGTTTACGATCCACCTTCTCACCTGCGGCAGGCAGTAACACAGAGTACACGGACAACCTTGAAAGGACACGTCCACCCGCCCCGCACTACGAACGAAATTGATAGTATCGCAGTGTAAAATGCAAAACAACAAAGTAATTACCAAGACTCGATCGTCTGCGTCCGTCGATCCTCTTGCCTTCGGAATTCTCGCTAATGGTGCGTCCTCGAGTAGTCGACGTCTGGAAAATATCCTACTTTGCAGTTAGCACCGATCAAGCCATGATAATAGTTACGCGTTCGCATCCTCTCCCCCCCCCCTCTCTCACTGCATCAAATCGTGCAGTTATTACCCCTTTTGCAGCTATTATGACCCGGAAGTTCTGCTGTAAATGTTAGGCAGTTGCAACATGTACACCTTTGAAAGCTATAATTTCTTAGATTGCCATAAAACTGCTACATCCTTTATTAGTACTTCCGTAGTAACAGATCTTAACTGTATAATTAACCATGAATGCAAAAAGTTATCAACTATTACCTCCATTTTTTCGGTTTCAAGTAGAATGGTGGGAAGGGCGTGAAGCGTTCGGCAGAACACTGTATGATAGTGCGGCACTGAAACAAATACAGATATAATCACGAAAACACAAACACTCGCGCAGCGCAACGTGACTGACAATATGCGAACCGGCCGGCAGAGCGCCGTTTATATGGGATTCGTCGGCCGCGCGGCCTGCCAGCAAGTTGTTTACGCTTTTGCTACGGCGCGACTGTGGCTGTTCGATGATTGGTGCGGCTGGCAAGAGCGGCGGTCGTCACGAGACTGCCCGCCCATTCCCGTTTTCTCCCCCGCCGCACTGCGCGATTTTTCAATAGATGGCCGCGAGCGCTTGATGAGCAGAGCGCGCAGCAGTGCCAGGGGCGGACGTCGCGGGCGCATCAGTCTTCAAGTGGGTTCGGTTGCACACCATCGAGCGGCATTCGACTGTCACTTCTGTCTCGTTCTTCACTCATTTCTTTGTAGAGACGAAAACAGGCCATGCTACCGCACTCGCAGTTTGGTTTCCTGTGACACCCAGGGCGTAATCGTAAACAGAACACTTCGTAAGGCCGCGGGAATGACAGTAATAAAATTTGTGTGATTCTGCTCTGTTTGTGCAGCAAAGAGTCGACAGAGTATGCTGTCTCAACAAATTGCTCACAGAAGCCTATAGAAACGAAACCTATTATGAAAAGAAGTAGAAGCGTTATAGTTAAAAACAGACAGGTGGCCAGACCGTAAACACTTTAAATTATGCAACTATCCTCTTGCAGTTGTAAAAATATTGCTTTAAACGCGAATGAACACGCATATCAGGAATTTATTAGGATTAATACTGTAAGCAATGTTCTGAGGGGAAGTCCTGAGCTCAAATCGCTCCATGATGTAAATGTGCGCAACAGCAACTCATTTTAAACAATCAATGCTCGGAAGCGGAAAGTTGTAAACAAGTCGGCAGCAGGCAGCTGCGACCGACGACCATCTCAGTTGTCAAGGCAACTGATTGATTGCGGCTTAGTCGTCTGTAAAATCGATAACTAAGAAGTAAAACTGCCACTAAGCAAGCCGAGCGAACAAGCTTATTGCGCTTGCACTGAAGCGGGAAGCGGTGCCGACTGGAGGCAGGCACATTAGCGTCAGATGTGGTTGCGGGATCGAAAAGTACAATGCATCTAGCAGGGCGTAATGTCTGGCGCGGGAATTCCTGTTGAACGCCTTCGCCTCCGCACAAAAAAACCAAATTGCAAACCGCCTCTGAAGCCAGGACCCCGTGCATTGAGTCAAAGCGAGTGAAAAAATGGACGCTAAAGGGCGCTTATCAGAAAGATGAGCGTCCCAGTTGACCTTAAGCAACAAGCTGTCATGATACGGCTATCAATATGCAATATGGCATAAACAAAGATACTGAGCTGGGTTACGCTCTCTAATAAGCATGTTTATTTTGCGGTTGCGTAGGGTGGAACTTGTGCATCGAGTTTTTCACAAGGAGCACACTCTTATTGCAATTAAATAAACATAACATAACTATGTGTTAAGTAAAATATGGTGAACTTTCATTAATTTAACGTTAGTCGAATGCCCACTGATAACAGTCGGCCAATGACTACTAACATTTGAAATTTGAAAAACTCCTCAGTCTTCGAAAAATCTGAGAGCTTTCTCGTACATTTTACTTGCACTATTGCAGCCCATGTTTGAACTCTTTGATCGGCCTGTATATACACAAACATTTCACTCCCTATGGCACTGATTGAGATTCTTGTAAGTAATAATTAATGCTCAAATATTATAAATCGCTCTCGTTTATTTTAGATGGTTGCGCATAATTCGCAAATCGTTGCGATTAGCGTTGAAGTAATCGGATTCTACGAAAAACATAATAACATATCCTGTTGCAACCTAACACATCTGGTCCATATTTTGAATTGTGGACATAGCAAGTTATAAAAAGTGATAGAGCCTCTTGCCGCGCGAAAGTCAAAGTATTTGCATTCCGTATGTAAGCCTATTACTACGGAAGACTTTTGCTTACGAGCAGACTACCGGCCAAAAGCAAACACAGCGAAACGAAAAACACCACTCTCATATTGCACGTGCGTGCTGCTGCGCTAGTTAAGCTATGCAGCCTGGCGGACTGCCAGTTCTTATGTGCGTGCTGTCTACCGCTCACTTATGCCACACGAGCACGAGCACTGTCCTTTACGCTTACCAAAGAGCACTCGGAAAAAAAGATTAACAGATAAAGCGCAAATACAGAAAGCGATTGCTTAATTTCCTTTTTGCATTTGATTGCTGCGAGGCCAAAACTTTATTTTCTTACTGCTTTGGAAGTAGTAAAGAAAAGTGTACGCTCTCCATTCGCGTAGATCTTCCTCTCATTCAAGCTGATAAAGCCCTCGGGATATACTCACCCAATAGTACTCGCGTCTAAAGCGGGCAATCAATAAACAGAACGAGTGCTGCCGCTTCTATACCAAAACAAATCGAAGTTAAATTGTTGTTGTTAGGTGGGCCCGAGGTGCCTATTTGATTTTGCGTGGTTGCGATAAATAACAAACAAGTACTCTGCGTTTAACGATACGTAATAATACAAGTGAAGCGGAGAAAGACTCAAAGTTAAAAGGCGCAAAACTGAAAGTTCTGAGAACGGGACTTACCCCCCAATATTTCTCAATGCACAACATATTAGGCTCTCTCCTTTCAGTTCAAAAAATACTGCACCCAAATACTGATGACTTTTGCATTAAAAAGCCTAGTAAGCGTCAAAAAATGTGCTAAAAATACACACCATTTACATTCAATACAAGCCTGTTTGACGAAATATGATGTGTCATTTGCTGATTCAGAACATTTCCTTCAAAACAGCAATCAATCATCGGCCATGCCTTAGGACGTGTGCCAATGTCTGTGATAACAACTCAGTTCAAAGACGGCTATTTATTGCACAAATTTTAGTTATTCTCCATTCATTACTGTAACCGAGGAAAATGGCAAAGTACTACTGGACAGTATTTATGTTTCTTTTTAAGCTTGCCATTATAACCGTCCACACTGCTGACGCAGGCATCTACCAGAGTGATTATGGCAGAAGTATACCACACTTAAAAGTTAAATGAAAGATTTTGCAAGTTTTACTGCTCACCGTGCCAAATGCGTATATTTGATATGCGCATAGTATCCAGTTTCAATATTAAAGCGTTCAGTTTTAAGTGACTATAGCAAATGTTAGAGAAAATACGAGAAAGACAAGTTAGCACAGTCCAAAGTGGCACTCCAAGTTAATAACGTAGAACGAATAAGCGTACATTTCTAGCTGCTTTTCTATTTTTAATCTGCTAATATCCAGCCAGTTCTACGCGAGTATGACACTTTGAGAGCAATTTTTACGATACAGTTCCGAAAATCAATTAAAATGTTATAAAATATGAAAAGAATTAATGCTGTATATTAATTTTTCAAGGCAAAGATAGCTGAACAGCTATAACAACATCGCGGGCAACATATACCTACGGTAAGATTCTGGCTCAAAATAGTAATGCACCAGATGTGACAGAGGCTGATCGAATATAAATCCGTAATAAAGTCGTAAGTAACGAGAATTTCAAGACCACGACTGAGTCCAAGACATGGGATTCGGGAATTTATTGGCAAATATGCGAAAATTGAGACAGGTTTCGCGGCCTCGATCTCAATACGAGACTGGATAACGCGAGACATTTGCAACACAATACTAATTCCAAATCACCTTTTCATAAACTGCAAGATTATTTTATGATCACTGTCCCAATAAAGAATGCCAGGATCTCTATTACTGGGTTACATAGAGAAAGCGAAGTGCTGCACTCCAATAATCCAGCAGTTGTCAAATTTCCTTTCAAGAAGGGTGACTCTGCGTCAGAGATGCAATGTATCCTTAAATAACGATTCCAAAATCGAGTTTTTCCTTGTACCTCAACTTTGTACGCACGATGGAGGACAGTGAGTACAAAGTGATTAAAAAATAGAATATACAAATAAATAGTGCAATATGTCGCGAGTTGTCATGCAGCCCTCGATTCTATGCGAATATCCTAGGGTTGTAACGGGGATGGGGAATTCCAGGGACGGGGACGGGGAATTCCCCGTTACTACCCTTGAACATACCGAAGTAAACGAGTCTAATTCTATCTCTTTGAAGATCGCCAAACCCTGGTCCCTTTGTCTCTATTGTTGATAGAGATGGGTGCAATGGTAAACTATGCAGATCAGACTTTCAATGCCCCGTTGCCGACTAATTCTTTTACTGTCGACCGACAAAAGATGGAGGGAAACGCTGCTATTGCTACTGAAGAAAAAGAATTTTCACAGATCACGAATAAAATTAGTCATCATTCGCTTTAATTACTCTTTTATTAATTTGAACAAGAATAAATAGCAAAACAATTAAATCGATGTGGTACGATATTTAACTTCAAAATGCGAATTACCCGACTTCAAGACGCTATGCTACAGAAGTCTGTTACGAAACGCTTAACAGCTTCAAATTAGTTCATGTACATTTGTTAGTTCTACCGTTCGTATGAACTGAAGTTAGGGCAGAAGGTCCATTAGGAAAAGGGGTTTCGCATTACCGACACTTGGCTTACTTAACTTTGCCGGTAGCTAACAAAGAATTAGCGACAGTTTGTTCCTGAATCACGTTTAATTTGGTTAAATTTTCAAATCACAAAGTTATGGTGGGCTGACGATTTGCAGTAGACTTTTGCAACTATTCGTCGCACACCTTATGCATTACATATCAATAACCTCCAGGTTTGTGACACGAAAGAAAGACAGCCGATACATGCGTTTATGGTAATAAACACCATCTTCATTTGCACTTCTCAAATTTAAATCAAATTGAGCGCCAAATAAAAACAGAATGATCACAATTGAGTAAGAATGTTATTTATGTTACTGAAATGCATGAGATGCTGGGCTTTGCCTCTTCCCCAAGCGCCTCCTCCCCTAAAGGCTTCTAACCGTTGGCAATATGTGCTAACAAACCGGACATGCGATACGCGTCGAGTTACTGTAATGCGTTACCTTTGCAAATCGTCACCGTGGGAATTCAGCGTATGGCTACTAATTTGCAATCGAGGCTGCGCGCTATTTTTCACTTACAAAGAAAGTGTTAATGTAAAGTCATCGCTATGGAATCCCCGGTATTTTCTTCGAGTTCGCGCATATCGTCGCGCTCAGACCAGCCGTCTTCTTCGCCACGTTCGCTGTTTGAACATTCGTTGACAATGGAAGCGGTAGAAGAGGAGGCTAAAAAAAGTCGAATCATTTGGGATTTCCTCGACCAGCAGTGGCGTCCATTCAGCGATTTGCCTCAACTACAAATGTCTCCAGCTGTCTCTATCGAGCTGAACACCGAACTACATGTCGTTACCCATTATCATGGTATGTTGCAGCCTTTTTTATATCATTTTCACTTATATAAGGGTCCTTTTCAATTCATAGAGGACGTTCTTCAAAAAATGAGGACAGTTTAGCTAATTCAGTTTTAAGAGATTTTGTAAATTTTGATCTCAAACCCTATGGCATTCGGTTTGAACTGCAAAGTCTCTTCAAAAATGACATGTTTTGATATCGCGCAGATTTCATGTTTGAGCAACCATTTGTGTACGTTCGTGTATTTTTTATAGAATATGACAAATTTATATTCTTTTCTTTTTTAAGATTCTGATTCTAGCCTACCAATGATCCCTCTCCATATCTTGTTTTGCAATAGCAAAATATCGCACTAATATTCAGTTTTCTGTTACCTTCAATTCAAATTAGGGAATTTTGTCAAATGTTTGGTTAAAGGGGAAATGCTTTCATCTCTAGCGGAAAGGAATGTACCATATATTGTTTACAGCTATCTATAAAAAGCTGGCTGCAAATTGCATCATTTTATTGTAATTAACTTACAGCTAAGAAACTCGTCAGGTAGATGAAAATAATTTATGGTTTATTTATTTCTGCTAGAAATGACTACAGTTCCCCTTATATAAAGCTCTGAAGTATATTATAGATGAAATGACGGATTCATTGAATGAAAGTAGTAATGAGTCAAGGCAGTATGATTTGGTCGAAGAAGAGAATGACAGCGAATCTGATGGACCCGTGTTTCAATTCAAGATGAGAAAGCGTGCTAATCGCAAATCCATTCAAAGCGATGGCGACTCAAAAGGTACTGATTTATCTTCAACATTTTCTTCGGTAGATATTGGATCGGTTTCCTATAGCTTACTTTAGCTAAAGTTAGATCTTGCGGGTATTCTTTAGCATTGTGTTTCACTGTCATTCATTATATTGTAGCATCACTCTTGCATCATGTCTCGTAATCCTTGCGCATTCAGTTTCTTCAAACTAGCATTCTATTTTCATTCAAAGATGATGGAATGCAAGAGTGACGAATTATGGTGAATGGCGGTGTAAATCGCTACATAATGTCGTGGAGGCAAATGAAATGGACGAATATTCGGTGGTTCAGTTTATTTCTAGTTACAAAACTATATATATGAAAAGGAGAGAATAACGAGTAGGTACAGGCCTGTACGACTACATTTTAACAGTGTTTTGCCGATAGGAAGAGCGCAAGAGCGCAAGATGTAGCACATTCTGTAGTCACAACATTCTGACTCAGCGCAAATTGCATGCGAATGAATAACAAGTACGAGACAGTCAGAACCTACAGTCAACTGCTTTTATAACGTCGGTCAAGGGACCAGCCAAGGACCGACGTTATAAAGCCAGCGACGTTATAGAGCCAGGCGTTATAAACGCAGTTGACTGTATTTGACATTCTGTTCATAGAAACCCTAATTTGTGACTGAAATCTCGTGCCTTCGCGACACATTGTATCTTTTCTTCCAGAATCCGATACTGATGAGTGCTCACGAGATTCTGATGATAGCAGTCGAGTCAAAGGTCTGGTATCGGTTGCAAAGGAACAGCTACCTGAAGGAATGCGTCAGTTGTCTGAACCTTCAGTGCTGCCCAAGCTGAAGTTACGAAGAGTCAATGGAAAATTTAAGAATATCAGTAAGTTAAAAAATATTTTCTTTCGCTGCTATTGTATTTGCCATTGAATGGCGGCGTTTGTGGAGTTTAACATCGTAATCTTGAGGAATAGGAGTCCAACAATTTGCTAAAATAGATTTTCAGAAAGAAAACAGTTAACCTGATGGCTTCTCTACTGCAGTGATATCGCTTGAATGTTTGTATCCTCATTTTTACCTTTTAAATTGGCGCGAAAAGTGCCTGAATAAGTTTATTGATTACTCCGATAAAAATGCATTCAGTTCCGCCAGTTTGAATGTAACAGCGCCGCCAAAAAATTATGTTTGCTTTATAAATTGCGCCAGCGTACATTTCTTCATTCTTATACGATTAAATGTAAGTTTTGGTTTCATTGATTGCTTAAAGACAACTTATTTAAAGATAGCTTAGTAATAAAATATTTTATATAATAGCGATAACAGCAATAATAAATATTTGATTCTATTCACAGAATTCCATGCTCTTTAAAATAGAGGCCAATCCTAGAGCGCACCTACCCGTACCACGAAGTTCGCTTAATCCGGCAGATATGAGTTGGTTACCTGAATATCGGTATAAACATAATTCACAATGCCATCGATAGATATAATGCTCTCCTGAAGGAAATTTAAATGCATCTACTGATCGCTTTTAGGCGAGAAGACTGCAGTTGGCTGTAAGAAGTGCGAGCCACAGAAGACGTTTACATCAACGCCTCTTCTTCAAGAGCACGAGGAGTTGCATCACTCCGATCGTCATCAATTCGTTTGCCCCATCTGTGCCAAAGCGTTCACGAAGGATGACGGCAGAAAGCGACACATTCGTAAAGTGAGTGATTTAAAAAATTTGTTGGTATTTTGTCAGTTATACCTTCGTGAGGCATGTGGATACAGTATGGTTAAGTCAGGGCTCGGAATGAAAAATTTTGAAATAAAGGACATTTTGAAAATTTTCCTTTTTTAAAAAAATTCGTCCTTTTTAAAAAGATTTTTCCATTTTGGGACCCTAAATTTTGAATTTCATTTTAAAAAGTATCCTTTTTTCTGTGTTATAATCCTCTATTTTTTTCAAAATGACTTTTTTTAGAAAATTTGGCGTTTTTATTAAAAAAAAAGGACATTCGAAATAAAAAAGATTAAGGGTCCCAAAAAAAGGACAAATCTTTTTAAAAAGGAAAATTCCGACCCCTGGGTTAAGTGGCGATACTTCTGTAGTCGTCGGGACGTTGCGCACTCTTGAGGAGGAAAATTACGGTACTTGCGCTACTGCATAAGTGTTGCGTAATCCTCACTTGCGACGAAATACGTTGCGACCTAAGCTTGGAAAGGGGGCCGGTTTAAGCGATTTACTGATATGAATGATATTTGTCTATGTACGAAGCATAGGAAGCATAAAATTAGGGACCAGCAAACGTGAACGCTATAAGTGAATTATAATGAAAACGAAACCATTAAAACGTCTATTACTGTGTCTGTGTTTAAACAGATATTGGGCCGGTTTCACATCGCGTACTTTACGCAATAATAAAGGATATGCCTAAAGTACGACTTTAACCTAAGTACGCGATGTGAAACCGGCCCATTGGGTGGTTTCATAATGCCAACTTGAGCTAAAATCATACTTTGCGAATATTCGCTAGTATTGTGTTAATTAGGACTGGCTCAAGTAAACGATATGAAATTGACCTATTAGGACTGTATAATGGAAAACGTTTAAGTACATATCGACTCGGCAAAAATATTTTGTGCATTTATTTGGTTTCTGCACTTTTCCGGGTTTCATTATGTTTCACTTTGTTTCATTTCTCAGGTCCATCACGTCATGCAAAAGAAGATGGCACCACGATTGTTACACGAGTGTCGATACTGCAAGAAGGAGTTCTCGGAGAAGTTTAATCGCGATCGTCATGAGCGGACGCATGATGATAAGAACAAGGAATTATTTCGTTGCGGTATCTGCTCCAAGACGTTCAGCCAGAAAAGCAATTTAACGGTATGAATTGCTCCATTCAAATTTGCCGCGCCAGCAGCTGGCAGTGCGCCAAGCTGACGTCATTATTGACCACTTGTGCACTGCGTAGTTCGCTAGGTAGACAGTCAAGAGTTGAAGGTATCTGTAGTAACTGTTTCATGGGAATTCTATTTTGTCAGCATAAGTAGTGGGCAATAAGTTTCTAGTCAATGTGTTCATCAGAACGATCATGGGATCGTCCCAAACTTTTTGATTCTCTCTAAAGCGCGCGCCTTTTTACTACCAAATGTTCATCTCAGCGTTATTCAGGACGCAGACCGTATGTGAAATAGTTTGGCATATCTCAGTTCGAGTTCACTGCGCAGATGTAATGTACCTGTTACACTCCCAGTTATCTCTCAGGTATTAAGGGTCCGTGCCAATGCTATTTGGGCTGAACGGGGTGTGCTTATTCTGCGACCAACGTCGTCACAATTCACTAATTCTCGAGAGCGGTCTGAATATAACTGTTCAGTGGGCGAACAACATAAAATGTGACTGTTCAAATGAATTGCTGTCGCTTATCATTGTTGGGAATCGATATAAACGCGTGACCTTATTCAGGTTTTATGACCAAAACAATAATTAGACATATAGCAAGAGAGATCGAGGTATCTACTTAAGGCGAGCTAGCACTCATTTTAGGATAAAATTTTGTAATAACAATGGATTACAGTAATAATTTAATTGCGCTATATCTAACTGAGGTTTGAACAGCCCAGCATCATTAAAAGGCAAATTCATATCAGTTTTTGTCGAAATAGTTGCTCCAGTTCGACAAAGAACAAAGAAATATGGAATGAAAAACGCTACACTCGCTTGCTCGATATAGTTTATCCGACGAAAGGCATTATAAATACATCTAGCGTCAGTTCAAAGAGCAATGCGGTTGTCGCTAGCCAACAGAGCCAATTGATAACAAAACGTCGCTCGTTCTCTGCTGTTTGACGCAGAAGACAACGGCAGAACAAAATGAACAGTGTCCGTCGACTTGAAGAGCAGCAAGTTATATAGTCTGCTACTACTAGTTGGTAAACTTGAGCCTAGCACGCGGACTCACACACGCGCAGAACTCTCGCGACGCCTGTAAACCTTCGTCCCCGCGGCGCGCGTCTGTTCTTCCGTTCAACGCCGCCCGCTGGCACCGCATCAACGATGGCATTGCGTTATATTTAGGCTGCGCTCCGACAAGAATATCGATCTTTTTGTCGCGTTTGCGTTGTCAGAGCCAGTTTCTGGCCGCGCGGCGCGACGAATTTCGGCCGTTTGTCAACGACATTGATTAAGGTCCCGTCAGTGTCTGCAAGGTCGGGTCGTGGCAGTTGTTAGCGGCAGTCGAGGACAATAAGCAGAGTGGGGCCCACGTGCATTTTTTTCTGGCAACCGACTGAACAATAGTCAGCGGAAAAAGGAGGGAAAGCTGGAGCAACTGGTCGTAAACAGGGGAAAAATGACGTCACTGCCAAGGGGGGCGCAGTGCCGGGGCTCTCAAAAGAACACGATCGTACCAGATCAATGTAATCTACCACATACTTTTTACCCGTGGAAATGTTGCACTAAAAGAAGGAACACAGTTATAGTTTGCAGCTAATTTAATTCAATCTTTATTGCACTTGAATATGAATTATATAGTACATTTCAAGCTCATTAGCTAATATAGCGACGACTTTGCACATCGCATCATTCTTTAGTTTAGTTTTAGTTCGCATATAGAAATGCCATTATTGACGGTTTTTGTCCATGGAAAACAGCATTCTGGCCCGGCGGTTGCTGGACACGGTGTATTACTATTACAGTCGATTCTTTTGATATCTGGTCCGCTAAAATAGATGAAAAACGCATTAGTTGTCTGAATAAATGCAATTCAAATTAGTGGGCACATTGCACTCAGGCGCATAATCACTCGGTTGATTCCATAATTATATATAGATAAAACGATTGGTCGGAGTTGGTCAGAAGATATCTTTGAGACATTGGAAGCGCGCCTTTAGGCCTCAAAAAAACGCAAAAGGGCGAGGCGAATTATCCAGAAGCGGCCTTTAGCTTGGATAGCAATAGCAATTGCGAAACTGTGCGATGTAAAGTGCAGTAATTAGTCGAAAAATTGGAAATAACCCTAAATAACTGCAAAGCGACAAATAGTTGCACTTGTAATTCTGCAGCTGCTGAAATTTCAATTGTTCTACGAGATAGATCTGTGGATGGCCCTTTCAATGTTCTACATAGAAATCTGCAAATAACGTACTCTGACCAAAAAGGCTTACTTGCAAGGACAGCCTTTCACTGTCGATTCACAAATTCTTTGCTGCGTTTGTGCGCAGAAGCCACAGCAATCCACCGGTGAAATTACTGGAGACCACGCTGACCATGAGCCGTTTATTGGGCATGGATTTTCAGTAGAGATTTCTGCTTCCGTCACTGGTTCTTCGACAGATGGTGTAGTTACTTCTTGAGAAGTTGTTATCGCTGGTGAAACAGTTGTTTCTGATGGAGATGTCGGTTCTACAGAGACATTTGTCTCCAAGGGAATAGTCAAGGGTGGAGAAATAAACGTGGATGGTGATTTAGAAGAAGCTCTTGCAGGTGGTGAAGTAGCAAATGGTACATCTTAAATCGCAGCGAATCAGCAGGGACGATGCTTAATTACATGCAAAGCAATTACTATTTCATAGGTTTACTTATCAGTCATAGTTATTAACTTCTTTGACCAAAAAAGAGAAGATCACTGTCATACAATTGAAATGTGAAAGTCATCCTAGTAAACAATGATCCTTATTCTCCGCAAATGTCGGCGCAGCAAAAAATTACTTCAATATTGTGCACATATGATTAAAATGAATCTCGTTCTTTTATATGCTTTCATGCCAATCTCCGTAGGGGAACTGAAAAGTTCAGAGTTTAAGTAGGAAGGCATTGTTATTGGAGAGTCATATTCAAGGATTATTTCACAGTCCTCTCTATTGCTTTCTCAATATGTTCTGCGTATCCGTATGAATATATTTAGCATAAATGCTCCCTTTTGCAATAGGTAACGAGTCATAGCTCGGGGAACAAGTGTTTGTATGTGGCTGACTGGCAAACACTATGGCTATATACAATCATTAACAATCGCTATGAAAAAGAGAAGCGCTTTTAGTGTCGTCATTAAACCATTTTTGCTCTATCACAAGTGGAACTGGAATATTATGCACTTGCAATACCTTTCTTGCACATTCCCATCATATTTTTGCTCATATCTTTTCAGCAACCCTCGTATTACCTTATAAAGCGATCGGTGTCTTGAGTGAAAACCCCCTTGCTCACGCCAGATTAGCAAGCAGCTCATCCAGACTAGCGAAATCAAAACATTTTGACAAATGTTTTTCTGCGCTACCTGACATTACTCTGACAATAAAAGTTCACCTTGTCTGTATTGAATGGTGAATGAGAGCGCAAGATTAGCGTAACCGATCACAGAAACTAGATTGGTTTTACTCTTGTAGATTCGGTTTATGTTGTCTGTGATGCAACAATGTCTGAAGAGAAAGAGATCAATTATCAACACTAATCAGTTTAGTGAAACAGGCCCCAGTACGTCTGCGCGCGCCAAACGGTGGCCTTACATTCTGCAAGAAACCCCAAGATGTAAATATTTTTCTTTGAGTAGGTAAAGTGACCATCTTCCCCCTCCAACTTATAAGTTCGAGTTTTGCGCTCAGGTCCATTGAGGGCAACATTTTTAGCTCTTTTAACGCAGAAACTTACGTATGACCGGACTGGACAAATTGAGCGTCGGTTTTTAACTCCAACGCTGCGTAGAAGCATCCAGCAGCACAAGTTGTACGAAGGTGCGTGATCTTCACTTGAATATTGGTGTATGCTGGTGCCTAAAAAGCATCGTAGCCTTGACCATCTGGTGAAGAATTGGATATTCCTCCTCATCCTTATTTACTTGACTCCGAAAGTGAATGAGAAATCCGCATAATCCGAATCGCGCTAAACAGCTACTGACAAATAACTTAATAAAACTGCAAAAAACATCGGCGTATAATGGCTTGAATTATTTTAAGTTTAAAATATGTAGTGTAGTAGCTTGTATCCAGGCGGGCTCCAATGAGCGCCTGGGAGTACAAGCCGGAGGAGAGGGGGTCAGGGCGACTGTTCACCCTAAACTTCCCATATTACTGCTGATTGAGCCAAGACAACTGATCTGTAAAGGTTTCACAGAAAATGGCGTGATTAGTCAGCCATTGGCAAAGTACGCGCAGAAATTCGCTAAGCGCACATCACAGCTGAAGATAAACTTCCCATAAATTGCGATTAGTTTATACTTCTTGAAAAAAGTCTGATAAGTGAATGAAAATGAACCTAGGCACGCGTACTTGATCTCGTTCGATGTTACCTTAATATGCCAGTAGCAAGTTGTCGGTGTATCGACCAAAACTCGTGTGCCAAGAGAGGCCGAAAACGATTGCCATTCGTATTTTGCATTTAGAATGCCACCACAATTTTTGCCTTCTGTTGAAGGCTGGAGCCCTTGGCAGAAACGACCGCCGAAACTCGCCGGACATTTGCAAACACGGCAATTATTAGGATTCGGATAACCGCCATTTAGGCACTTGGTCGTGCTCTTTCGGCAAGCATCTAAAATTCTATCGAAGTTCTGCACACAATTATTATCTTAGTAGAGAGGAAGCAGATACAGTCAAAACCGGATAAGTGCAATTCGACCGGGCACGAAAAATTGTTACACTTATCCGGTTTTTGCACTTAAGCGGTTTTTGCTTATATGCGCATATTTTGGCTTGGTTTTTGCTCAAATCCTTAAAATAAGCATGTTTGAGTAGTTATATAGCATTTCTACTTAATACGAGTACTTTCAAAAGCAAAGAGAGCCTTTTCCTAATCAAAAGGAAAATTTTTCATATAAATCTGACTTGGAAAATGTCCTTGTTAAGCGGAAATGGTATAGAAAACATTCCTCGTCACTAAACAAAGCTTCGAGATAACCGGAGTTGAGAGGCGCTTTGAGTGACATTTACATTGTTTCGATGCACAATACATTATTTGCGCAGATATTTGAGTGACATTTAGGCGCGGTCATGCCTATTGCACTTATCCGGTCACGATTCAATAGACAAGTTGCACACGGGGCTTGCAAAAATATTGCACTTATCCGGTTTTTGCACTTATGCGGTTTGCACTTATCCGGTTTTGACTGTATTAAGTTACGCGAGTAAATAGCTGGTGAAACTAACGCTTCCTCGGGATTCTGGCGGGACTGCGTAACTAATTTGTTTTTAATATTGACTGAAATAGCTTTCCTTTAATATCATACCGAGACATTTGTAATGACGGTTCATTTCAAGTACATCTAAGAAAGAGGGGCCTCTTCCTTGACCCATTGTTTGCTGAAATTCCCCGTTTTTTGCTCGAATCGTTGGTATTCGAGGATTGATAGCGAACGCGTCAGGTTCATAATGCATCACACTTCCTGAAAAATACATGATATAAATTTCAAAACAAATTTCCTTATTCATTCATATTCGCATCGACAATCGTGATTGTTAAAAACATTGAATTTATGAGCAAATTACATTTACAGCGCAATTAGCCATGTGTTATGCTTAGAATCGCCATTTCAAACAGGTGACGCGTTAGAAAAATTTGGCTGCATCATACCTCCTCAACCACTCTATGATGACTTGATAGTGCGTCCCTATCCGTAAGCACACAAAAATCTGCGTCAGTTTCAGAGAACCAAACACATTTTGTCACTTAACTTGCACATACCAAAGTCATAGGGTATTCCGTATAAATTCATAGCTTTGACAAGCTGGAACTGCAACTGGTCGATTGGCGCAATATTTCCGAACACTACTTGCACATGTTTGTCTCTGTCGTAGCGCTCCTGTTCGTGATAGAATCCAAGGGCGTGCGCAATTTCATGAGTGACTATTCCAAACTGAAAGTAGGCCAATAATGGAGTTGGAAATTAGTTTTTTTGCTCTAGAAACTTTATTTTTAGCCTCTCTTTAAGGGATCTTTTCTTTGTTTAATGATTTATTTTGCACCAATCATTAATTATTGCAGATTAACAGGAATTCTTAAGACAATTGCTTTTCTATATACGAAGGTGGATCGGTGCCTGAGAGGGTACAAGAGGGAATCTGAGGTAAATGCACATATCGAACGTTTGCCTAAAGAAGATTGCTCGATAATTTTTATTCGTTTTCAGATTACGAGACCAAGAGTTATACACCTGGCCGTAGAAGGATATTTTCCCGCACTCTCAACCAAAGCGCTGCATAAATATGATGGTAAGCAGAACAATGCCAAAAGAGCATGCAGCAAGCGCTTTATTGGTTGGTTATGCGTCATGGCTTCTATGTTGTCTTAAAATACCGTATTTCTTCCAATAGACGCCCTCCCTCCAATAAACGCCCCCCCCCTCTAATAGACGCCCCCCTCAAGCCTTGATTGAAAAAATAGACGCCCACCCTCCAATAGACGCCCCCCCCCCCAAGTAATCGTCCCTCTCCAGGACAATTAAAGTAATCAATGCCTATGCAGTGTAGGTGACTACTGAACTCCCATTCATATTCAACTAGTGATATCACACAATCCTTTTATTTATGAATTATATTCTATGCTGAAATAGTAATTGGAAAAAAAAGATGCCTTCTCTTCAATGAACGCCAAGTTTAAACACCGGTTGAAATAATAGACGCTCTCCCTCTAATAGACGCCCCCTCCAATAGACGCCCCCCTCATGACTAGGTTGAAAAAATAGACGCCCTGGGCGTCTATTGGAAGAAATACGGTAGTTGAAATGTAAAAGAACAGCTCACATATTCGCAGCCGTCGCCAATTGACAGATCCTGATTTGAACTATCCTTTCCGACGAACGAATAGCATCCTTCACCGCTATAGAAATTGATCGAGTCCTTATCGATTCCTATGCCGTGCAATTGAAATTTCACGCAGGTATTTTCCTCCCAAAAACCGATCGACTGTGCGATAATACTCCTTTTGTAGGAAGCTTAAGTATTAAAACGCTTAATTATTCGAACAGCACGTGATGAATAGATAGAAGTTGATTTTTTTGTCGATATTAAGGGAAACAAAGTAAAATTGCTATATTTAATTTACGTACCCACTTTTATAAGATGTGTCCATGTGCATAGTTTAATTGTGTATCAGAGCAATAATATGACATGATAAGTATATGATGTTCTGATTGAACCGTCCTCCAATTAGTGCTTGTGTGAATTTCTGATCCATAGTGTTCATATATACCTAAGAAATTTTTGAATGAAGAGACAAACGTCAACTTACAAAGACTCGCATCCAAACGGTAAGGAATGACTCCTTTCCCACGTACCGGCCATCTTTTCTTAGGAAGGTTCGTCGCTTTGCGTTTCTGTCGCGACTCGAGTGAGGCCGTTAACTCCCTGATTTCCTCCGCTGAGGCCAAAATGTCCGTTTGGAACAAGTAATCACGTA
>NIUQ01000248.1:0-59595 GCA_002796945.1 Plectus sambesii
ACCTTCCGCCGAGCCCGCCTTCTGCTCACCTACAAGCGCACGCCGATGTCCGTCAAGCGCCGGTACTACCAGCAATGCATCACGCCGGCTCTCCTCTACGGCTGCGAGTCCTGGGCACTCATGAAGACGGCCGAGACGCGCCTCGCCCGCTGTCAACGCGCGCTCGAGCGGCAGTTTCTTGGCAGTCGACGGCGGGACAAGCGCTCAAGCGACTGGCTACGACAACGGACGAAGCTGAAAGACGTCGTAGCCGCCTACCGTACCCGCAAGTGGCGCCACGCCTACAAGATGCAGCTACGAGAAGGCGAACTGCGCTGGGACACCCGACTCCTTCGCTGGACTCCCCTTGGCAAGCGCCCCCGTGGACGCCCCCGCACCCGATACGCAGACGACTTTAGAGTGGTGATTCCTCCCGGTAGTGATTGGACTCACGTTGTATGTACCTCAGAGTGGCCAAAGTTGTGTTCATCCTTCGCTACCTATGTCCGATAACCTTATGTTGCTGATATTAGCGATAAGAGGAATAAATATATATATAGCTTGGCCCAGAATAGTCCAGATGAGTTGAAACTTGGCATAAATAATCTATATACATAGGGGTGTTGTTTGAAAAAAGAATTATTGCATTCGGGCATGCCGTTGTCAAGATATGGCCAAGCAAACATAAAGCACTCATTTTCAAGGACGCGTGAAGGTACGGTTAATGGCGTCGCCTGCAACTCGCTGGAAAATGAGTGCTTTATGTTTGCTTGACCATATCTTGACTACACCATGCCCGAATGCAATAATTCTTTTTTCAAACAACACCCCTATGTATATAGATTATTTATGCCAGGTCTCAGCTCATCTGGATTATTCTAGGCCAAGTTATTCAAAAAACAAGTTGTCGCAATTCGTTGGGCGCACCCTGTTTTTCGAGGCAAAAGGATACCTCACATAAACCCTTGTAACTCCCTTCATAATTATCCGTTTGAGCTGACCATGGTGCCAAAAAAATCCTTAGTTACTTGTCAATTCAACAAAAAAAAATAGGGAAATCGGACAACTCTGACAAAAGTTATTCAAGAAACAAATGGGTTCGATTAAATTGGCTCACCCTGAACTTCTGCACCTCAGTAGACCAGAGATTAGAACTGCACAATCTTGTTGGAGGTGGCTCGAAGCGGTTTAGCGTTCACCCATTTCCATCTAAAAATTTTTAATACACAATTTTTTCATAGGAGCGAACGCCATTCGCCTGCAACTACGCGCTTATTCAGCATTTTATACGCCGTGATCGACAAGCATTTACGCAGTTTGTTGAATCTTTGAGAATATCCAAACAAGATGATCTGGCTAACATTCTTTCTTCAAGCGAGCCGACCGCCTCATCGCCCAGAAACAGGGAACAGCGAAATGGAGATGAGGAGCATATAAAGAAGTGGCAAAGTGAGAAGGAACACCTGGAGAAAAGGTTGTACGCTCTTGAAGAGGAAAACAAATTGCTGAAATCTGATGATTCTGTTGGGAGGGCTAATTACCGATACTTAAAGAATTCTATTGATAAATTGGAGAAAGAAAAGGACCGGCTTAAGATTGAGAAAGAATATTTTCAGGACCTTTACATTTCGGTTAAAAACGATAGCCAAGCATTATAATCGTCATTCGATTTATTCAGTTATTAGTCTGTTGGATTATCGAACATTAATGTGTCAGACTGAACGCTACATTTTTCATTTTACTTTGACGTCATTAGGCAATACTGTAGGAGTATTAATATTTGCAGGTATTAATTTTCGCAAATTTGCCATTTTGGACCTATTCGCAGGTACTAATTTTCGCAATTTCTCCTCTCCGACTGGTACAAATTTTGGTCGCAGGAACTGATAAATAAGCACTATTAGAACAATGAAGGTATACAATGTATTCATTGTAATGTCATTTTCCGTGGTGCCTATATTGCTCCTGTTAGAGAGTCATTTAGTGATTCAGTATATTTGAAATCGCCGATAGTTATAGCATGAATGCATTATACTGTAAAGCAGAATGTTATTGCGCTAAGATTACTTTAAAAACAAGCGCCTAATATCAGTTGCGAATATTTATCATCGTCATTCAAAACATAGTGATGTCAAAGCAGGGCAAGGAGGCTGAGCTCTTATGTTTTCTGTTGTGCATGGCGATGGTAATTATTCGCAACTGGTGTAAGGCGTATGCATCCTAAATTGAATGTGCGTTTTCTTTTTCGAGCTGCGATCTCTCACAATATTACGTCAAGTAGCTCAATTCTTTCGATCTCACATTCTTAGAATAGATTAGCTCCCTTGCTCCTCACTCTTTAAGAATGGACCGATTCATAGTGCGAACACCACGCTTGAATCTTCCAAAACCGGTGGTGGCTACTCCATCCACACCAGACCAGGATCTTCCTAATCCAAATCTGTTCGATGACCCGGAAACGGCTAGAGATGCAAATGAAGCGGCAAAAGCAGCGACCATGAAAAGTGGGAAAAGATCGAATTATAACATTGTCTCGCTTGAACTGAAAGCAAAAGTAGGAAAATACGCGGCTGAAAGTGGCGTTAATCGAGCGCGAAGGCATTTCCAAAGTCAGATTCCGTTCACACTGAAGCATTCAACGGTACACGGCTGGAAAAACGAGCATCTGGCGAGACTGAGAAATGCAAAAGATAGTAGCGTCCGAGCAGACCGACCGCTCTTACTGGGGAAGGAAATCGACGATAAAATTCAGGAGCATTTGCATCGCCTTCGCGGCCAAGGAGGAATTGTCAATGGCGCTGTAGTCAACGCGGTCACGCGAGTATACCTGAAGAAGATGGATCGCTCTCGGTATCGGCTGGAGGGCGAAGAGATTCTGTCTAAGCGCTCATTCTCCCAGTCACTTATGCGTCGAATGGGCTTTGTCAAGCGAAAAGGAACCAAAGCGGCAAAGAAACTGCCGCGAAATTTCGACGAATTGCGCCAGAACTTTTTCATTAAGATCGGCTCGCTTGTGAAAGCACATGAAATTCCAGATCAGCTCATCATCATCTTTGATCAGACTGGAATCAGTATTATCCCGACGTCCTCCTACACAATGGAAAAGGAAGGAGCAAAACAATTGCCAGTCATCGGCAAGGATGAAAAACGGCAGATCGCCGTCGTTTTTGCTGTTAGTCTGGCTGGCGAGCTGCTGCCGCCGAAACTGATCTACGGCAGTAAAACGGACGCGTGTCACCCAAAGTACCGTTTCCCGCACGACTGGCTGATCGACCACACAGATAACCATTGGTCAACGGCAGCATCAATAATAGTACGCTACGCTCGTTCCATCGTCATTCCCTACGTCTGCGCGCAGCGGCTGAAGCTGGGACTGAGCGAGGAGAAGGTGGCGTTGGTCATCTCTGATACCTACAATGCCCACCGTCACAACAATCAGCTGCACCAGTTGTTGAAAGATAACAACATCGAGTTCGTGTACGTGCCGGCGGCGTGCACCGGAGAACTGCAGCCACTCGATGCCGAGAGCGGTCCAAACGCAATTTTCAAGCGTTTGTTGAAAACGAAGTTTTCGATGTGGTACAGCCAGGAGCTGATGGAAAAGCTACAGGTCAGCGATGAGCCACAAGACATTAATGTCCCGCTGAGCCTGACTGTACTGAAACCACTCCATGCCGCCTGGGTCGAAGAAGCATTCGTCAATTTGCAGAAGCACGATCTCAAGGTCTGCTGGTCCAATACTGGCATTTCGAGTTTCATTAAAGATATGCGTCACACTATGGAAGTGATTATCGATTGAATTTTTTGCTGTAGTAATGAAATTTCTGCTAAACGATTCATTCCTTTTCTCACTATGTTCGAATGTACTAGCTAAGACGATGCAGCAATTAAAGTGTAATTTTGCGTAAGAAATTTCCTAGTAAAGTACAATGCAAAAATGCAGTATTATTTACATATTAACACCGTGAAAACTCCTAACTGGACCGTTCATAATTAGTGGTACAAAGTTGTGGTATTAAATTTCGACGGTACAAATGTTCGCAAGTCGGCCGAGTTGCGAATTTTGCGAAAATAAGTACCTGCGAATAATTTCTACTCCTACAGTATTAGGTGATCAAATTTAAATACAGTACTGTCGGATGCGTGAGCAATCTACAGGGTGTCCTTAAAGTAACGATTGACTTTGTTTTTTGAATAACTTAAAAAATATATATCAAAAAAATTCAACTGAGCTGAAAATTTGCATACACCATCTAAAGACGATGGGGATTGTTTGAAAAAAGAATTATTGAATTTGGTCAGCGCGTTCTCAAGATATGACCAAGCGAAATCTGACATTTCATTGTTAACGCGACTAATTTCTTTATGATTAAAATGAATTTATGTGAATCACAACCAACGTACTCACATAGAGAACGTCATGTGCAAAAAATGATCTCTTCACGATTCTGATTTCGAAGCAGTTTACAATATACCGTAAATATTCTAATAAGACGACATGTCGTACTATTAGTAGTTAGACAGAAGGGCGTCCGGTACGCGAACGCTACCGTAATCGGAGGCGCGTGATTTGAATTGCGTTCCATAAGAATTTGTGACCATAACAATCTAATACGGTGCTATTTGAATGCAAAAAATTTAAATCAGGCGAGAATCGCTTTAGGACCTCTCTCGTACCGGACGCCCTTCTGTCTAATTACTAATAGTACGACATGTCGTCTTCTTAGAATATTTATAGTATGTGCTACAGTTCATTTCACACCGATAAACTGCTGTTTTATGTCGTTAACATCGATAGATATTCAGCTCTGTTCAAAGATAAAATATATCGGCGAGTTTCGTAACACTCTGCCCTATTTTAACTGGAAGTAAACCAAAACCTAGAGCCGACCTTTTGCCAGTATGCAGTTCAATCACAGATAAATTCTTTACTATGCTGTTCGTGGTGCATAAAATCAAGTTCTCGGGATGATATTTGTGTTAGAAGTTTTGTAAATTGTCACGCCAGAAATCTTCAGTCGACAAGATTGTGGAAATATGATAAATGCAAGCGTTGAGTATTTCCTTATCCATGTACTGGAATATACACATTATCGCACGTCACAGCGATTGGCAAAACATTGGCGCAAGTAAACAGTCGAGACTCTGAACAAACAAATAAAGAAGCAACTTTGCAGTGACTAGCAAATGTGATTTTGCAAAAAATGAGAAGAAATGTATAAGGGTTTCAGTTTTCCGCAAAGAGTACTTGCTAATTCTGCTGAGATATCTGCATAAATTCACTCCATGATGCTCTCCTTCATATAATGATATTTGATGACAGCATCGGAAATGTTAGGCTGAGTAGATAATTTTGCTACGAGCGAGTGTGTTGTTCTTCGCGATAGGACGATACAATTGGATAGATATACGGACTAGAGTTAAAAGGAGGCCTTCAACGGCCCGATATTGTATTAATCATAAGTAGGACTCTGAGAGACGAGCGGCGAAATGGGGCGACTGAAGCAAATCACTGACTGCGTCCTGCCGACTGAGCGAACTCGTTCGTCTCTTTCCCGCCCGCATTTCGTTTGTTGATTGTTCATCCGTCTGCCAACCATCATCTCCCACTCGCGCATCGTCCGCATCGTGCATAATTACTTCGATGTCTGTCTGTCTTGCAACACTCTCTCCTACAGTGCCATCGCGTTCACATTCCGTCTTCTCCATCGCACTCATTGATGATCCTTCTTCAACCGACATCGAACCGAACAGCGACATCTGACGAGCGGGTCGCTGTTCGCCAGCGCTATGCCTGGTGGCGAAATTTATGAAAACATCGTCGAGTGACGTTTGCGACAGCGCATAGTCCTCCAGTTCGACGGCCTTACAAACCTAAACATTATTATTTTACGACCCGAACTAAGGTAGGTTAAAGTTGTCGGCTAGGAGGCTGCGCGCGCGAATTTTGACAAAATACAACACAAACAATTAGATACTTGACTTCGATGTAGACTGCTTTCTGGAATGAAAACCGAGTCCCCAAAAGAGATTTTAAGCTTATCCTACATCTGAGTTGGATCTTCCCCCTTTTACATGTTGCTCTTCTTGCTTGTCGCGTGTCGCATTTGTCGCACTTGAGACATGATTGCTTGAGAGCACCGCGATGTTATAAAAGAGGATACAGAGGATAAATGAATAACCTGTTGTATAGCGCGGAAGGTTTTGCCCAATCGCAAGCCTCTGGGCAGTCGATACTGAAGCGTCGAGCAGTGGCGGTCAGTCAGTCGAGCTCCTATTAGCTGCGACTCCACGATCTGACTGACGCGCGAGACTTCAGCGTCGGTAGGTGACTGGAGCTTAAATAGCAGCGTGTAGCCCTCGCCGAAGCTAAAAAACAATGCAGTTGTAAGTAGCTATGTTCCGAACGATTACGGTTGGACTCGGAGAACGGAACGAGGTGACAGAGAAGCGCCATATGCTTCCACTAACCGACCTCAGATATCTCCGACTTCGAGGTCTCGGACGCTATATACATCAATTTTCCCGAATCACAAATTTTCAAAGGCTAAAAATCAGTGGTTTCTTAATTTTGGGGTTTCGGGATCTCCGAATCCAAACCAATCAGAAAATTAAAGACTGACGTATGCTTCAAGTGTTGCACAGTGCCGATGCACTGCAGCCGACCGCCGACCATTATCCCAATTGACGTGCACAACTTTTCGCATTCTTCCATGCTCAAACAGCAAATTATTTTTTATCGAGGTTTAGTACGCTAAACTAATTATGTATACCTATGCGAAGTGAGCACGACGGTTCGATTATCTTTTCGCAGCTGAATGATCAAGTTCCACATGAACCGTCGAGTACTCGGGTCCATTCCTGCGGAGGGCTCGTCCTGAAATCAATTTGTCGCCTTTACTGAACGCGTGAAGTCTCTCTGCCTATTGACCACTGTGCCACGAATTGTTAAAAAAATCTGATAAATCATCTCGATATGGTAGTTTAAATACTGCTTCAAATAACTGAGTCAAACAATCCCTTGTAATAATAATAATGCGAAATTTTTTCGTATTCGCATTTTCTGATAAATGCGATAAGATTTTCCACAAATCAAGCAACTGATCCTGACAGATTACTTAGTAAGCGGCTGCGACACAAACTAAAAGAACGACTGCAAGACATACCAGGAGTACAACGGTTGGGTTGCCGACCAGAGCGAGCGCCGTCGACAGTTTCCGCTTGTTGCCACCCGAATAGGTGTCGGACGGCTCGTCCGCGTACGACGTCAAGTTCATGTTTTCTATCGCCCACTGGACGACCTTTAACAAAGCAATTTGATGTAGTGTGTGAAAGCAACTATTCTCAAGCTCACTTTTTCAACGTCTTCTTGCCGAATGCCGCGTATTCGAGCGTAAAACGTCAGCTGCTCCTTGGCGGTCAGTCGGCCATTGAGGGCGTCAAACTGCGGACAGTAACCGAGCATCTGATTGATTTGTTGCATGTCGCGTAGAATACTAAAGAAAATAGCATCTTCTTAACAGTGTCTTCTCATGGCTGGAAGCCAACCTCTTGCCGTGGAAGAGAGCGTCGCCTTCGGTGGGCTGCAGCATACTCGTCAGCATAGAAAAGGTCGTCGTCTTGCCCGCGCCGTTCACTCCGAGCAGACCGAAGCACTCGCCGCGAGCGATGCCCACCGTTAACCGGTCGACTGCCAAAATTTTGCGATGGAACATCTGAAACAAATTGGTGTAATTTACGTGCGCCATTATAATCGAACCTTTGTCAGATCTTTGATCACAAGTCCGAACGTCTCTGCAGGGGTCGACAGCACGCGCTGACGCTCATTGAGAACATCTTGATCTTCAGCGACTGTCGCTTTGGACGCGCGCTTAGTCGCAAGCGCTTTGACCGGGTCTCGCCTGAAGTGTTCAACTTGCCGATTATCGCCCAACGAGCTAATGGCAACACACCTGCACAGAAACAGTGATCGACGATATTCAATGAGAAGCAGCAGAGCGAAGCCCACGATCGCTTCGACCGCCAACATACAATAGCAGCCGCCCAGTTTTTCCCAAGAAAACAGAGTGGGGATCGGTAAATCGTCGAACAGCTTTGCATCTGGAAGCGACGCTTCAGGATTACTGTGCACAGGCTAATTGTCAGACACCCTGACCTCAAAATGATCTGTGATGTAACAGATACTCTGCTATTTCTACTATCGAGGAGGAAGAAGTTTTGGCACCCTCCTCGTTAAGTGTTCTTCAAAAGTTAAAATATTGTTTAAATTGTTGAATTTTGTCAAAGGGGAAATATTTCTATGTTGTCCTAATATAACATGGCATGACCTACTACCAGAATAAATACGGTAAGTGCGCTGTCTGACGCAAAAAATGACGAGCAGATTACGCGAGAGCAAGGAGTATAGTAACACGTTAGTAAGTGCAACACCTGGGGACCCATCAAAAGCCGCATATCGAAAGGCTGTTTGCTTCCTGTACTTATCCACAATCCTTCAACATGCAAAGATGGGAGCCAGAAATTAGCTGTGCTTTGCGGGTTCTACAATACCTTGACTGTTGTCAACCATGTCGAGAATGACTTTGTACATGCTGTACGAAATGCTCATTTCTGCTAGACCTTGCCCAAGCAAGTACTGCGGAAAGACCATAAAAACAATCTTGCACACATTATAAGCAGTGAACAGGCCGCTGTCCGGCTGAAATGCAGATAAATAAGGTCACGTGACGAAAATTGAAATTAAAATAATTAGGGCACTACCGGCACCATTTCGTTCAATGCGATATATTGCAGTAGATTTACTGTGAGAGAAGTCACTAGGGCCAGAAAGAACGAACAGCCGCCGAAGAGGACAAAGGCCACCGGCGGAGCTTCGAATACGAAGGAGAAGAGAAAAACGACGGGGCACATTGCCAAGCTAAAAATATTGCTTCGATCATAAAAAGTTGAACAAATGGTACCATGACGATTTGCCATTCTACTCAAAAATTTACCATGACGCGAATGCAAAGGTATTCCGTTAAGCGTTGCCGCAATCTGAGCGTCAACGTTCAAGGCGCGTTTTTCCCCGAATAGTCGTAAACAATTTAACGCGGCAAATCGTCATCGTACGGAATAGACAATCGTACCCGTAGAACATGAGCAAAAGGAACAATGCGGACAGCTCAGTCCCTGTTCGTACGTATACTTCCGCCTGCACGATCAGCAGCACCACTAGCACCATCAAAACCGACAGAAGAAAGTTGGCCTAAAACATGAATTCAAATTGGCATTAACTAACGCAAATGCACAAATCGACTGGGCGACTGGGCCAGTAAAGTCGTACATAACGCAGCGTTATAGAAAACGCATGTAGCACAAGGTTAACTTAATATTGTCAAAAGAATAAGTATGTGATCTGGATCCGATGTAGTTGATATGCATTGTATGCGCCATCGAATATTTCAAATAATGCACATCATACATATATTGACTTTTGGTATATGTGTGATAGTCAAAATAGCCATTTCAAGAAAATTTCACGGTGGAAAGTTCTGTTAATACAATAGATCGCAAGAACTAACAAAAACGCGCACCATTTCCCATAAGTAGTTGGAGACCCAGTAGAGCCAGGGAGGTACTCCGGACACGAGCTGAACATGCTTGGCTTGGGTCACGCGCTCCTGGACGATAAAAATGATTAAGCTGGCCGGCACGATGTTGAACGTCAAAATCATCAGCACCATCTGAATCATCTGCGTTCGGCTCAAATCCCTAAAAGATGATCATATGGCACACATTTGTATATATATCGTATTTTTTTAAAACACGGTGTGGGATATTACTTTTCGAACATTTGAAAAGTGTGCTTTTCGATTCGAAACTATCGTGAAGCATTTGAAACTGAGAATATCCTATTGTCGGTTTAAATATAACATCCATTTATTTAAAATTCAACAATTTTAGTAACCAACGCTGAAAATATTATTTGCTAAGCGAACAAAGTAACTGAATAAGTGAAATTGTATTTACGCGAGACTGCCGACTGTGCCGATGGCACGGGACCCGCTGTAATTCATCGGATGGTTCATCAATGCGATGCCCTGAGTGTTAGGGCTATCTGGATCAGTTAAGAGAGAGCGCAAGATGAGATTGTTGATCGCGTTCAGATATAGCGAAGAAGACGCCCATCCTTTGCTGTTGAACCATACCTTCAAAGTATGAAAAATATATATCGTGGAACAATATAGAGACACTAACAAAGGAGACATTGTAATCATTTGTTTGAAGAAATTCTTGCAATCATAGTGTAGTGATTGATGTTTAAATGAGCGCCGTGGTTGGTCAGTTTTAAAGTGGGCTTAAGGGTTCCCCACCACGTGTTATATCTGATCGATAATCGCGCTTCCCACGATTTCATCTACAACGGTGTCCTAACAAAAATTTCATTAAGCATTCCCATGATATACAGCCGTTTAAAGGAAATGGGAAATGCAACCCTAAGCAAGTTTTATATCTAACGAGTTCAAGCGACTTGGAACATGGATGAATTTCTCTAGGTAATTTGTTGACACGAGTAGTCTTCAGTTACCTTCAGATTGTCTTCAAAATCCACATTATGTACGATGTGACCAAGTACATGGACGAGTGTCTGCCCGTCGTTGAAACGGGTGCCAGCGGGCGTTATGGGAGTTGAGCTTAGCTGGACACTCAGGTTCGTAACCATCTGCTCCAGCAATCCGCTGACGTGAAACAGCCCCGATACAGCAAAAGGTTTCTCACTCTCGGTCACCGCGTGTTCGTTCCGATCGCCCAGTGAATATCCACCGTATCTGCACAAAAGATATCCAAGGCATCGAATGTGAACAATGTCAAACAATCGATTTTATTGCGGGAAAGTGAAAGGCAAACGTCGCTATCACTTGCCGAATTTTTCATATATTCTCATGCTCAATTCAACTGCACTCTCAAGCCGAAAGGGAATAAAACAGAAGAGATTGGACGCCTCATCTCACAAAGACAACAAATGACTGATTTCCATAAACTAAATAGTTACATTTCGCTCGCGGCTATTTTTTTGCAAATTTTTATATCCTTACCGTATCCAAGAGAGCTCATTGTGCGAAGTGAGAAGCCACTGGGAAATGTTGCGATCTGTCATGTCGACAAGAAACTCGCCGGTCGGCAACTTTCGTACTCGGGGTTCTGGTTGATACTTTCTGGCGCACTGCCAAATTTGCATATAATTACTGCCCATCCGACAAGAGCAACTGTCATCCGCGACGGAATAGTTGAAATATTCGAACTGAGTCCACTCCGTCGTTCTGTTAGCACTGCATTCGTTTGCTTCACTACTAAACAGAAAACGTTGCTCGTCTATGTCATGGATAACAGTAAATCTGACTGAAAAGGCTGCATCTTGACGCAGCAGAACCCGTAGCCAGGAGCAGTCGTCAGCGACGGCAGGAGCTCGCGACTCGCACTCTTCCAGCGAGTTTCAGTTCCAACGCTGAAATTCGTGCAGCTAAGACCCATAGATACCTCTAATACGTGTAACAGAATTGTTCTTCGCATATAAAAAGTTATACCTGGCAAAAATACGCAGGGCGGAGCGATCATCCTCAGACACAGCGGGCAAGGACGAGGGAAAGTCGGAGTACATCGACGTAGAAATGAGCATGGCTGGCTTGTCCTCCAAATTTTGGTACTCGCCAATTAGGTAAATGACCAGGTTCGCGAGTGCGATAAACAGGATTGGCACTATGATCTGCAAAAAGAACAACTGTCACTAAACTGCGATAGAAACTCTGTTACTTGCCTGGAAGCAGATACTCCTCACGCTGCGTCGGTTATGATGCCACCGTTTGACGAAGAGGGCTCGTAATCTCTGAGCGATCAATTCACAGCCCCCTTCGAGCAGTTTGACCTCTGGATGTTTTGCGAATTCGTAAGCTTTTTGCTCGCTGTTCGTCGATAAACCAGCTTGGCTCGAAGCCAGAGTCGCCACGCTCGCTAGAGAAAAAAAGGCGATGCTTGATAGCAAAGTGAAAGGATAAGAGTCGCTAACCGCTCGGGGTGAAATTCTCGTACAAGGTGCTTCTTTCGGAACCTATGCGGCGTAGGAAGCTGGTCAGACTGAAAAAACCACCAGTCTCCTTCTTTAAAGGGGCGCGATCGTATGGCGCGACTTTCAGAAAAATCTGAAGATGATCGTGTACAATAAGATATATGGATATGAAGAGAATGACAACTTCTTCGAGGGACATGGCATTGATTCCGTATGAGATGACACCCAGTTTGTGTCGCTTACGATCAAACAAGTTGAAGAAAGCGGCCATAATGACCGGATCCAAGGCGACCGGCAAGGAGAAAAAGAGCTCGGAGCGTATAGCTTCGATCAATTTACTGCCAGGCACGTTCGATAGCACAAATTCTACCAGCCTAGTCTCTTTATCTTTCTCAGCTGAAAAAATAACGGATTTAAGTTTTGGAGCAAGTTTTTCCTAATTTAGCGCTGCGTAAATGTTTTAAATCGCATACTTTATATAGCTTTATTCCACAGGGGCGGAGGATATGAGGGTACGTGCCCCCAGTCAATTTAGAATTTTTCGCTCTCGCAGTTCAGACAATTTGAGCTCTACAGTCCTCTGAATACAGAAACATGAGAAATTGAGTGCTGAGATATTTTGGTAGGAATCTTGCAGACCCCTCGACTTGTATCCCTCAGGGGCCGACCGGTGCCCACTTTGCCTTATTATGTGAGCAAAAGCTATCACAAAACACACCATCACTGTCCAGCAGTAGACGCGGCGGGCGTTGTAGCACAACCAGATGACAACCGGAGCCAAATCTCGTCTTCAGAAACAAACTGGAGCCGCACGCCCGCAGACGACCGTGGGCGATGATGGCGATTCGATCGCCCAATACATCCGCCTCGTCCATGTGATGCGTCGACAAAATTATCGTCCGACCTGCATGTAATATCAATTGGCGGATATTTGCGTCATCAATATAGTATATTGACAAACCCTCTTTGTACTTGAGCAGCAGGTCCCAGATCCCCCGTCTTGAGTGAGGGTCCACACCGGCTGTTGGCTCGTCCAAAATTACCGTCCTCGATCCGCCAATAAACGCCACCGCGATCGACAGCCGTCGTTTCATTCCCCCTACAGTAATATTGTACTGTCTTCTACATCAATCAAACCGTGATTGCAACTAATCCACTGAGCGCTGTACGGCAGCAAAAATTACTCGAAATGCTTCACTCTAATTTTTGCCGCTTAAAAATTTAAACCCTAAGTTTTAGTCTCATCATGAAAAGGTTCACCTGCAAATTCGCGAGCATTTAATATTAGCCGTCTGGGCGCGTAAAATTGTGATTTTTCAAAACTGAATCTGCAAATAACGTATAAATTGTTGTATTCATTTACTTAGCAAATATTTTCGAATCGTCCAAGGGCCAATGCAAAGCTCAGCGGGCCTTGAGCGTGCCGCAAAAAATTATTTGAAGCGCTTTCATTAAAAAAGTGCGCCAATATGAATGTATGATTTGGAACGATTGGTTTAATTCATTGTGAGTTTCTAGCATTCGCGCAAATATCATAAAACATTCATACGTAAATATCAAACGCTTGATTTTCATCAAAGCTTTTCGGCTTTAATTAAGCCTATGGCATTCATACCTTTCATATTCATTGATAGAACAACAACTGACCGCTGAGACTGACGGCCAACTCGTTGCGTTTATCTTCGAGATTAACATCAAGGAGCACCTGATCGATTTCGATATCGGCCGCCTTTCGCGACAAGCCCTTGAGACTGGAGTAAAAGCGTAACTGCTCTTCAACGGTCAACCTGATAAGAACAGCAATTTCGAAATGCGAAAGATTAGACGACGCGACTACATACTGGTCAAAGAGAACATTATGTTGCGGGCACATGCCGAGTGACTGACGAATTTCGGAAAACTCCTTTCGAATATCTTCGCCATAGATGTAGGCTGTGCCAGCCGTTGGGCGAAACAAACCAGTAAGAATCGACCTAAAACCGACCAATATTGGTAAAGCGACACTAAGCGTTGATGAAGCAGTGATCGTACATGGTTGTCGTTTTGCCCGCTCCATTGTGGCCGAGAAACGAAGTGATCTGAGACTCGTAGAACTTGAGATTCAGACTGTCCACCTAGATTAACACAACTTTTGCACAGTTTGTGTCACCAAATGAAGAGAGAATATAAAATCGATAATACAATAATATGCAAACGGAAGAAGCGATGCAGAAGTGCCGGTTTGAATATCTTTATGCTTTATCGAATTAAGAGCAGCTGGCCTAATACAATCTCGCTACTCTTACCAAACAAAATACCATGAGTATACTCGAGTAATAGAAGCAGTTCAAAGGTCCACTTACCGCCACGGTTCCATTACCGAACACTTTCCTCAAGTTGCGCACCCTAACTCCAAGAGTTGCATTATCAGGATCAGGTTCAAAGTCATCTCCCGCATGCTCTGCGAAACAAATGACGTCATACATTAGGCGAAAATTGGTGGGCACTAGAGTTTCTCGAAAACACTCCCACAAGACTTGCCGTTTACGAACATATTGTACCGCTAGAGTAGCACTATAATAAATCTGTTGGAAGAGGAGGTATTTTCGAGAAAATCAGGCACCTATGAGTACTGTACCACTTTGTTCTGCAAGTGTTTCATTATCGTCATTCTTCAAAGTTCCATCCAGTTCGCACCAGTACGATTGCATCACAAAGAAGTACCACGGCTGCGCGATACCGTAGTGACCTAATACAATCATTTTTATCTGCATGGCAACAGAAACTGAACGTACCGGGAAAGACGTTGCTGATATACCAAGTGAGCGCGAGCTGCACAACCGTTTGCATTGCAAACATGCCCAATATGAAAAGCAACGGCATGCTGTCGTCGTCTACAACCGCAGCACGTCAGCGACAGTAGCATCCCAAAATTAGTCAAATTTACCATGAGACCAAATTTGAGACGAAAAGAATCCACCGCGAAGCTCAATTTTATACAGTTCCTCGATTCCCCATCCAACGGCCGTCTGCGTGAATATGCACTGAAAAGCTACGATAGTATCTCTCGTTAGCCCGGGCCCATTTCATAAAACCATTTCAATGCGTAATTACAAGCGCGGTGATTGATCTTTTATGTTTATTCTCGATTTTATGGCCAATCATCGCGCTTGTAATTCGCATTGAATTAGTTTTATAAAATAGATTTCCGGTGAGTGCTGTAGCTAGAAGGCATTACGGGGAAAGAAGATGGTGATTTCTCGATGATTCTGAGCACGAAAACTCGGTCAGCAGACAAAAAATGTTTTCCGTCGCAAATTTTCATGGCAGCGCTGTAAACATTTTACCGTAAACTTTCTCAATCCTCCGTGTAATACTTCGCGTCCAATGCCGTAGGCGAAAAAGTCCAGCCAATAAATGAGAGCTGTCGCCGCGGACGCAATGTTCGCCTAAATAAACGAAGACATATTAACTGACATTAAATGAAAAGTTTGAGCAGACCAGTTACTCTTCGGCGTTGAATTGAAGGGATATCACAATGCAGCGACATTCAGACAACAGTGAAATATTTTAGTAGTAAGAAAAATCTTTTGCTTAAGCGTATGCCCAAACGTTGATTTTTAACGTACTCCTATGTGATAAAGCGTATAAGGAAATTCTTAGCTTGCATATTATTGCTCTGGCTATGAGATGCTTGCATTACTATGAAAGACTTCAAAAGTATGAAGCTTGCGGTGCACCTGCCAAGAATATCTTTAATTTTGCACATTTGCGTTTTAAAATGCAGAAAATTCAATTTTTCAGTCTTGCTTAATACCTTATGAATGAAAAAGAAGAGATACAATAAGCGTTATTACACGATCAAAAAAAGTCGCCAGCAGAAGATTCTTGGAAATATTCGCCCAGGAGTAGAGGACAAAGAAAACGAATAAGACTGCCGGATTGGTCTGTGAAAATAAGCGTCCCGCCTGAAATGACACCATATATGCGATCGAAAACCGTATAAGAAAAGCTGGGTACCGAAAGCATAACAACAATGGATATGATCGGTATGATTGACATCGCGAAGGAAAACAGGCCCCATGCAATCCAATGCACAGCGTCTCCCAAACCCATAACCTGAAAAATCGTTAGCTTCATTGTTGGCGAAACATAGCATGGGCTTTGGAGGGCGTTGGAGTTGTACATATGTATATACCCCTTCGAAGAAGATTTATATATCTATCGGTACTGACCAGCAGAGGACAAGAGTAAATTCTGCTCAATTACCAGTAAATATGAGCGCAGTTGAATTCAAAATTGAGTGAGCTTTTATGAAAAGTTCACCAATTTGCATTGTGTAAATTCTTGGAAAATATATGGAACCCCAAATCCCAAACCTGCGCTCGTCGTCCATGTCTAGGGTCTGTTTCATAACACTATTGAGAATTGAGTCTGAAATCTGCATATTCGCATAATCATATGAGAAATCGATACTCATGCAAAATTGAAAAGGTAATTCTCAATGCTAAACACTCAACAGTTTTATGAAGTTCGTCAATAGCAGAGTGCGGTAAACGAACCCTCATGACTTCCTTCAGCCGCATTTCTTTTTCATGTACAATATTTTTAACGGTCAGCGACGATGGAATCACCCAAGACATTACGACGAATAGCGGGAGGAACCACAGAATGATTTCATTGAATCTAGAAATAGAACTCTCAGTTATTGTCATATTGTCATGGAACATTTGAAGATAACAAGAGAACCTGTCAGTTGAGGTGCATGGGTAGGGCATTTGCTGGATATGAATTCCGGTAGTGAAACTTTGATTCGACTTCATTTCAATGACGGCTCGTTCGACGGCATCTTGCAAATAGGTAAACCCAAATGTGATATATTCCATTTCGTGAAATGGATTATCGCGAACATCTTTATCCCACGGAGGATCACGATGCCATGTCGCGTCGTGAGTTGCTAAAATTCGTTTTCAACTTAACCTGCAGTCGTCGGCAGACAAAATTTATTAAATATGAAAATTTGACTCTCAAAGTTGAATGAAATGCTGACGAAATTTACCGGGAGTAAGATAGGGAGCAGGCCGAATCTTGTAGGTGACGAATGGCGGAAACTCTGTGGCCGTCGAGCTCAAATTAACGAACGTCAAACCAGAAAAGTAGTCATTCTTGGCCTGGAAGCAAATAAACAGATTTTTTAACAGAACTCAAATGCACTTACGCCAAGACATTTTCCAATCCGCTGCATGTCAGCTTCGCTGTCGTAAATGCGAAAGCGATCGGCCAAGAAGCACTAAACGAATCAAGTCATTATTTTCGAAAAAACAAATATCGCTTTGCGCACATTTGAGTAAGTGACGAAAGGGGCAGTAATATTTTTCATCAAAAGAAACAATGATTGCGAATCATCAGCCGGCCCAACCAGCTGAAGGAGCAATTGCAGTCGCTTTGCGCTCTCTTGACTAATCTTGATTTGATTCGATTCATTTAGTTTACTTGTCCAATTTTGCAGCACCTAAATTCGACACCAGCTTGGATCAGTTTAAGTAACAGACATCCGCAGTGTTGAAAACGTACAAAGGCCGCTTTGAACAGGTCGCTGTTGTGCAAGGCCGATTGGTACAATTCGGCGTTTGCATACAGATCGAGCAGTGTGGAACGCACGATATTTAAGTCACGCAGCGCTGTTTCGAGCTGCAAAGAAAACAGTTTGACGAGAAGTAGTTGAGATATGATATCATTAAGTTCAAGCGCTGAATTCATCACTTTGCAGCTAAGCTGCGCCTTAGTTGGTGCTACCACAAATAAATGGAACGGGAAACAGTTCGCAGCTCTTGCTCGCAGTTGCTGAGCAAGTTTCAATAAACATCGCTTATTAACGTGGCACAATTAAGCGTAAATTCAAGAAAACACCCAGAGCGATGATGTAAAAACAAGGCTTTATGCTAACCGCATCCCCAGGGAGTTCAAAATGATGTTGTTTACAAATTAAATAAATGACAGCTCATCAGACCTTGGCGACGAGTGCTCTGACGACTGGAGCATCCGGAGTCACCAAAATGTATCCTCCAAAAACGGCGCGTAGACGAGGGTCAAACAGGATCTGTGCGCATTGCGGTGGGTCTGTAACAGCCATGACAACAATTCTACTCAGCTCATTATCACAATTTGCTCACAATCCATCACCACTGGAGCATCAATGCAGTTTGCGTCTTCAGATTGCACTCCACTATCACCAACGTCTTGTATACCGCTGGCGTTCTTACTTACCACACTCGCCATAAACGCTTGCTCGCCATGAAGCAGCAGGTTGGTTTGCACAATACCTGCTCCACTCGATATGCTTAACTTTGAAATTATTTCTGAAAAATAAATGCGAGTATGAGCGTGATCAGAACGGTGCATCGCTACAACCTTCGGTAGTGTTGCAAGTGAGAATATTGAACAAGGTGTTGGGGTTCAGTTCGCCATTCATGTAGATGTTTTCGAGCCAATCCAGGGCGTACTGAATGAGTGGCGTCACTTGGGAATTGTTCGCTGAGACTAAGGATAGAAGCAGGCAAGATGATTTAGTCAGTTGTTCTAATTGCGAACCAGTAATGGTTCGCTCGCTTAGCTCGCTCAGAGCGGCCGCCGCCTGAAATTATCCAATTAGGACCTAGTTACATGGCACAGTGATGCATACAGCGTCCTTCATCTCTTGTGACCATTCCACAAAGTGCTTAGCAATGCCTGACTTGAACCAGCCAAAATTACAGAAGGAGGCTGGCGGCTTTCCACCATCGCCTATGACGACGCTCTCTCGAAGGTTATCTCCACAAAAAGCTGTAATAACGACCTTCTCTCCAAGTATCCAGGGTTGTTCGCAAACTAGCGAGAGTTCTTCTTCCTCTAACATCTGAAATAAAGCGATCCATTTGACGAAATAGTCAAACATGTATGTAATAAACATGACTGGAACAATGCAAGATGAGGATTACCGTTTGCAGAGCAGTTTTGAAGAAGAAGGGCGTGAGAAAGGCGTTCGAAGCCGCTCTGGCGTCGGCGGGATTCATACCGGCGAGAATGAGAGTTTCAGTAACATTGGAGTCGGGCGGAAACGCCGACGACAAGGGAACAATCCGAGACGACGCAGATGCCGATCGAACATCTTTTGCCAGCTCTGCCAGCACGCGAACAACTTGCACAAAATGCTCCGCTAGTACTGTCATTGGCGTACTATCGTGACCTACTGCTGCGAGAAACTCAATCGTCGCATGAATTTCTTTCACAAATCTGCAATATATAGCAATATCGAGCGTTCAAAATCTCTCAACGACATACTCCTTTTCGTTATAGTCGCGACCGATTGTCCCCCGGTCGTCCCCAGTCGTCGGAAATGCATGGCATTTGTTGGCCAAACGGCAGAAAAAGTCGGAAAAAAACGGAAGCACCCCAGCTGATGGCAATGCCTTCGAATCATAATGGCCTAAAAGCGATACTATAGATAATAAAACATGTGTCACAGCGGCCGATCCAGCAAAAAATGGTTACAGTTACTTGTTGCTTTATGCAAGCTGTTATTGCATTTGCCAAAAAATGTGTCATTATCATTATTAGAGCAAATTTTTTAACGTTCATTATTAAAAGTAGCGTTGAAACTGCCGCCTCTACAAGCTTCCAAAGGAGGACTCTGTCGTCTTTTCAGTTAACTTGTGGCGAGCTAGTTAACAACACATCGTCTGCGATGCGCACTTAACTAATTCTTGAATCGAAATGAGTGGAGAAACATACATGCATCGTTGTATTGAGCAAAATTTTGCGTTCGGATGATGACCAGTATCAGAAAGAGCAAAATCGGCGCCAACAGTTCAACAGCCAACCATAACTGAAACAGACTCAGATTTCGTGGAACTGCAAATAAGGAATATGGCGAACCTTTTGCCGGCGCTTAATTAAAAAGTTCTTCCAGAGCAACAGTCGAAGCTGTCGCCAAAAAGAAGAGCTGGCCATGAGTTATCACATTGACAACCCTATGATTATTGACAATAAGAGTAGCTTTAATGCGTTTGTTTGTTTTAAACAGCCCTCTTATTGGTCTCTTGATTGTACTGTAGTCTCACGAAAGGGACCAAATGATAAATATGAAAATTTATTTTATTTGTACAATACCTAGAGAATAATACGATCGGGTCGGATAAATGGTACAGAATAAACTCTTATACTTTATGTCCGCGAACGCGCTTTTGCCAAAACAGAAATGACAATGGCGAATGTTTCTAACTAACGCGGTAACTTCTTTAACAAGTATGCTAAAACACAATTGGTCTCCATATGCCCGAGTATACTTCGTAATAATTTGAACCAAAGCGGACGCGTGAAGAATGGATTACAGCAGTCAGCAAACGAAAGAAATGAGAATGCAGAAAATTAGTGTGCTGAGCGATTGAGAAAAGACTAACAGTGGATATCGTTCATATAGGTAAACTGACGACTAGGAGATTTCAAACGATATAAGTAAAATACCGTTGCAAATGATTTTCTCCTGTACAAAACATAGGAGGCGGAAAATTCGGGACCAGTCGGACCTAGCCGCTAAAAGCAGTTTCTATTGTGCTGAAGTGAAGCGGTGAAACGAACAAGTCAATGTCAGTGAATCAGCAATTACGCTGTTCCTTTTTTGAGGACTACCAAACACCTGTTTAGTTTCAAATCAAAAAATTTTAAGGCATAGTGGCCGGTACATTTTGCGTACTTTAGGTAAAGTCTTACTTAAGGGATGTATGTTATCACTGCGTTAAGTACGACTTTAACTAAAGTACGCGATATGAAACCGGTATAATGTCTGAATTTTAATTGCAAAGTTGCAAGAAATTAGCAAAATCAAGCTTCAAAAAATTGAAAGAGAAGCATCGCAGATTCTTGGTCGGCGAAAGTAAGTCGGTTTACAAATAGAGAACAGCAAAATTGCTTGTTCGCAGTCAACAACCAGTATGTTCATCGATCCTCATAAAAGACTCACTTCGTTTATTTGCACTTCTCCCAGGTGTCAACTCAACAAGTGAGTCTTTTGTGAGAACCGGACGAAGGACTGGTGAAAAGGTGTGACGAATTTTTAAAGCGTAAACGTCAACCAAAAAATGTTCGCTGCTAAAAAATCGAGAGAACATATCAGCGAACACTCTGTAGCAGTTGGCGACTAAAAATGAGGTTTAAATGCGCAAACGCAACTACGTTAATACAGAAAACACCATGCATACTCGGGGATGAGCTGACTCACGGCCGAATGAAAAATATTCAAATGACTAGCGCGGCTCACTACTTTTAGCCATAAAATACCGCGAACAAAAGGTGCGCTTCTCAAGGCAATTATTTACCTCTACTTGTTCCTATAGTTACTGTGAGCGGACAGTAGGTCTAATAAGTAGTAAGTCTCAAGGTATTGCGACACATGCTCAATCACAATTAGCCAAATACAGTTACATGTTGAATGAGAACTAACGAAGAGCACGTAGCGCGATCTCAGATCGATTAATGAAGGGCGAGTTGAAAGCCGGCAGTCGATTATATTCAGTTTTTTCGACGCAGAAGCCAAGTTTATTCAAGCGAAGACAATGCAGCATGTCTAGGGTTAGCAATGGACAAAACGATGTTTCAAAGAAGGGGGGAAATATAATGACTATTTTACATTGCACAATATCACTGTAGAAGGTACTTGCATGTCGGAATATACTGAAAATGTACTTTCAAGCTAATCATCAACTCGGTGTTATTGTGAATCGCATCGCATCTCAGCATCATGTTGAAAGCGCAATTGATCCACGTTGCGTACGTAATCATAACGCTGGTTGATTTTGCAACTTGCTTGATCAGATGACATCAGCGGTCCATCATTTTAAGAGGGAGTGTGTATGTACTGAACAAAGAAGTGGCAGTGGGATAAGAAAAGGATGAGCGTCCTTCACCACTGGGCAGTGGTCACCGGCAGCGAAGGATATGTCACTGAGGCTGTTGGTGTCGTCGATCGTCCAGTAATCGAGTAGCGGGATCGACAGAATCATTATTTTGGTAATCACTTTGCCTCAACTTCAAAACGTCGCCTAATTGCTATCAGTCACGAGAGACAGAAACAAGCGAGCGTAAAATCGAAATTTTTAACCGAATAACGTATGATCTGATTGCTAACTCGAATATTGTGTCAACGGTCATGCTTTGCAGCTCTCTTTATTCCACAATCATTTGAGCAGTTGAGGTGATGTCGACTAACTATTGACATGTCAGAGCATTTGTCATCGCGTCTGTGATCACGACAAATTCAGCGGCGACTTTTACCCAAAATCTATCTCATCAAGCATTTCTCAGCTCAGTAAAACGCGGATAAGAGCAGCGTATCGGAATTCAGTCAAAAGTTCTTGCACCGTGCAAAATATAAGAAACGAGAACCAAGAAAAACTCGCAGTCATCCGCGTTCTACTAAAAATCGTTTCAAAGGCACCACAATTACAGCGGCAGTAAGCAAGACGTTGGGCGATTTCTGGCACACGTGAGATTCCCTTTTGTATTCAAAGCTATCAAAAAATGCGGAGATGGAACAATCTCAAACACCTCGACACAATCCAATGATCGAAATCCGTTCCATCCGCCGATCACTACCAAGTACTTGTCTCGGACGATTTGACAGACATGATTTTCGCGAGCGACCGCCAACCGAACGGACAGCAATTGACTCTCAAAATTGTGTAAATCGACGAGCACAATTGAATCAATGACAGAAATTCCATCGTAACCGCCGACAACGAATGCAAAATGATCGTTCCTTGCAATCGCGTGAGATTCGACAGGAAAAGGAAGCAGGGCGAGCATTGAGCAAGTCTGATCGTTCAAAGAAAATTCGAACATGGTGCGCAACGTGCGTTGGCCGTCCCAGCCGCCAACCAGCAGCGTACGATCCTCATTCATTGGGATGCTGGCCGCATTCTTCAATGAACAAGGCAGATTTTTCAACGACTCTACCCTTCCCTGCTCAATGTCAATCATTTCCACAGACCGCAGACAGTCAGTACCATCATAGCCGCCGAACAGAACGAGACGATCGTGGTGAGGGCTCCACTGAGTGCAGCAGCTTCGGCCGTGTATTAGAGTGATGGAGCTGGACTTCCACATGTCGGTATTGTTAATAAAGAGTTCGGCGGATGATTCGTGCACGCCAGGAGCGGAGCAGCCACCCACAACTATGACATCACCAGCGGCGGTAGCGGCCGATGCGGCTGACCGGCGCGCAACTATCATCGGTGCGATTGAACGACTCGAAAAGTACGCCCCACCTTCTCGCACATCGACTGATCCGATCTCAACACTTCGCAGTCCATTCTGCTCCTTCACAAACTCGCAACCACCGGCGATCAGTATCGCTGACATTTCTCAAGTTTGGTCTTTTGCAACTAATTCATCTCATGGAGAATAGCGGGATGTTAGCGCCTGTATTTGAATTGTGCAAATATCCGCCCATAACCATCACTATCACCTGCAAACGTGAAAATACAGCAACACTTCTGAAATGTACTCAAAAGTTTCAACACGTCGACTCAGTGTTGATTATATGCAAAGACAGTGTTGCGTGATATCGTGTTGGGACTTTCCACAATAGCGTGTATTTGTCATTTGAATATACGGTAGTTGTAACTGTTCAATTGTAACGGAGATTGCGTTGACCGAGAGGCGCAAATAGAACGAGAAAACACACAAAACGTTCTAGAACTACAAACGTCACGTACCAAAGTGATAGATCGTATTGTTTAATATAATTGAATGTTCTATTCGGTAGAAGAGAAATAAACGGCAAAAGAACTCCCAGCGATCGTTTTTGACGATCTCTGAGTCATCTTTTGGTTCCTCTGCCCATTTTTCTCAGCAGATGGCATCACACAGTTCAAAGCAGCGTCCGGCGGTTAATTCCATCGATGAGCTCTTCACGATCGAGCGGCACGTCACATTACCAGATCTTACCCTTTTCACTTAGACAATGTTGCGCTTTTCAGATGGAGCAGCGTTTGGTGGAAGAGTTTGCTGTTGTTCATATACAGTCCTATTGGCGTGATACTGTTGCTACTTCGAGTCATCCTTGGAATTCACGTCTTCATTGCCGCGTGTATTTTGCGAAAAACAATGTTTCTGCGCTGGTACGTTTTTTTGTCAATTTGCCTCGAACTTTGGCAATCTTCAGCGCGGTACTACGGATTATGTGCACATTGTTGGGCATTGTGATAGTTCAAGAGTCGAAGCGCGACAAAAGCAGCAATCTGATCGTGGCTAACCACGTGTCAGTGTTGGACCATATGGCGGTCGACTTGGTGGAGCCATGCATACTGGTACGATTTCCTTTGATTCCCTGTGAAAGAGAATCGCTAAAAGCATTTCTTATACACTTAAGCCATCGGTATGGGATATTCCAAATCTACTGCGATGGTGCTTGGGCTATACCGACTTGGGCGCCCGGCGGGGTCGACAGACGTTGATCGATCAAGCTAGAATATTCTGCCAAAGTAAGTTTTCACTAAAGATGCTCTATTCAGTTCGCAGTTTCATATCGCGTGCTTCAACTAAGCTGTAGTCGAAGTCGTACGTTACAAATTGTATAAGTGCGCGATATGAAACGGCTCCACTGTCGCTAAGATTGCTATCTCATGTGGACTGTTTCATAGCAATTGTTATTCGTTTAGCTTCGCCGATGCCACTGTTGGCGCTGCCGGAGGGGGCGATGACCAATGGCCAGCGAGGAATGCTGAAGTTCAGCTCGTGGTCATTCGATGTCACCGACTCTGTTCAGCCTCTTCTCATCTCTACATGGCGCCCGCCTTTTGCTCAAGTCGCGACCGTATGTTGACCCCACTTCGCCCTGCTGCTCTTCAATGATGTTCACTCTTTCAGTCAGTACTAGGCGGCTCTTGGTGGCAGGACACGCTGTGGTATTTGTTCTCGCCATTTACTATAATTCGCCTGCGGTGAGTGCTTTATCATTCTTCAACTCGTAACCTCTTAGGACGCGAGTTCAATTCTCGCTGAGGGCGGCCCCTCACCCAACCAAGGTGCTCATCCCTCCGTGGGTCGGGGCATTGGTATCAGCTTTGCTGCGGAAGTTTTCACACTGACAACATCCCGATGACAGGCATGCGACGGCCGACCGGATATTCTACTCTCGCTATCCATATGACGGGTTCTCATACCCACCAGCAAAAGCGGACCCTGCGAATAGCGGGACAAACGCTTAAGAAAAAGAAGAAGAACTCGTTCTTAATCATTAAAAGAGATTACGACAATAAATAGCTAAACATCGTCGACACTGAATGGATTCCATTGCGATTTCAGTTGGCTGCCTTCGATGACTCGACAGGATTCGGAAAACGCCGAAGATTTCTGTCGGCGCGTGGCGCAGGCGATGGCGGAGGAAGCGGGGTTGGCGCTGACGAATTACACGTCTCAGGACGCGGTCGAAGCCGCCAAACGCCATATTGGAGAGCAAGAACGTCTTCGGCGCGCGGCCGCCACACGTCAGCAAGCCAATCGCACTGTCGTATCTTGTATGTGAATTTAACTTGCATTCGATTGATAAGAGTCAAATTTGTTTATACTGGTACTTGGGGGATCAGCCAAAATTATTGGTATAAGGGAAATACGAATTCTGCTATACTTTGTAAGGCTGTAAGGGGATGGGCAGTTCTCCGTTTCTGTAGTCATTCTTATTATTCATTCATCTCTTGGCTGTTTTCATAGTGAACATAAGGAGAGTAATTAAAATTATTCACAATGAAATTAAAATCATCAAATTTCGACTCCTTCCTATGCTCCATAAAGCGGATTCGTTCCTATCTTCAAACACCCTTTCTCGAAATTCCCCCTCCTCTCGTGCCGATATAGATTTTGTGCCGTTCTCGATACAGTTGTAATGGTTGAGTTTCAGCCGCTGACTTGGACGCAATGGCCATGCGCGTGAAGGAGCTGTTCCCGGCAGTGTCGCTGCTCGTTATCCGCGATGACCTCGGTACGGTATGCTTCAGGGACTATTTTATGAGACTTTTGTGATTGCAAGTGGTGTAATTATGATTTTGGGAAGTACGACGATTGGTCAGTTGTTCAGTCATAATTTTTCGATCAGCAACAAGGAATCAATCTATCAAGGCAACGAAATTAATTGAACATCGTTTTTCACCAAGAATGATAATCGTTTCTTGGTTTTACGTGCGAAAATTGAGAGAAAGAAGCGTTATTGACTTTCAAACCTGTTTGCCCTATTCAATAAAAGATTTCATGTTCCCTGATTGGCAAATTTTGACTAAAAAATCATCGCGCTGCCCTAAGTTGTAATTACTTTTATTGCACTTATACCACCTTCATGAAGTCCTGCGTGTCTCCTCTCATCTCACTCTTCTCACTCTGTTAATCCGTTCAGATAAAACGAAAAGCATCGATGTCACATCGAATAACATCCTCGAGGGTGTTCTGAAGCAAGAGCCAACGACGTCTTCCAGCAAGAAAGCCGTAAGCCGATCAACCACCTCTGCTGTTTAAAAATCTGACCACCTTGATATTCAGGCAACGAATAAAAACGACCCAGCCTCTTGGCGCGCGTTGTACGAGGAGCGCAAATGGAATATGATCGAAGAAAATCGACAGAAATACATAAAGAGAAAAGAACTGAAGCTCTAAATGAATGTCGCTTCTATTTTTCTCGCATGGATCATCCTGCCACTCTGCGCCGACGCCGCCGCGTTTATTGTCCGCCTTGCAGCTGTTGACCGATCGTCCGTGTTGCGCGGCAAATTTAAACTTAGAAGAAATGGTTTTAGCGAACATTTGCGTCGTATTCGCGTTTCCGGCAAAATGCCAAAAAACGCCGCGAAAATCCCGTTCGTACACACGAGTTTTTGCTCGGTCAATGGCTGTGACGTGCACTTTAACCCGATTTTTCTTTTGTGACCGATATAAACTGCGTGCACTGCTTTAGTCGGCACTTGTTTGTAATAGAACTTTATACCGTAAAATATTGGAACGCTCAAGGCCGAAGCAGAGTTGTCGTCAATCGTGACGACTCACGACTTTGCAATCAATTAGCAAGAACAACTACGAAATTATTTATGCATTCTTGATTGATCGCAAAAATCGCGAGTTGCGGCGAGAGTGACGTTGACTTTGCTCAGGCCTTTACTGTCTCCATATCAGAGGCATAATAAGAGACGCAGAACACTTTGAGTTAGATATTTCGTATTTCCTAAATCTAAAATATGGTTGATATAACCGGAAAAATGAAACGCAGAGCGCGCCAACAAGAGTACACAGAACAAATAGTTTGCAGAGTGTCGGGAAAAACGTGAATCCGATAAATAACAATCAAAGCAAACAGTATAGTGTACCGCACGCGGTACAAAATTCGTTTGAATTATCACGGCAAAAAGACGCTCACTGTTAAAACAAACCAATGTACGATACAACCGAAAGCTGGACGAACACTGTACAGAGCGATAACTTACCAAAGCACGCAAAAGAAGCTTACAAAAAACAGACAGTACACGTTCGTTAGCGTTTATAGGCGATAGCGGAGCTCGACGTATATTTTTGAACGCGCCAAAGGACGTCTTCAATCGAAAGGGGTGCACAATGCCGACAAAATAGCGTTAGTTCGGTGGGGGAAACGAACAGATAGCACAAATGAAGCGCAGAGTGCCGAATGGAATGGATGATATGGAAAGTCCTAGGCGTCGAGGAGACCAGACTTCTCGACGGTGCTCGACGACGGCGTAGTGACGCCGTTGGCACCGGTGTTCGCCATGGTCGAGTAGTTGTTGGCGGCGCCGGCCGATTTGGGGAGAGGCTGTTCGGCCGCGCGCCGTTCGTCGGTCGTGATGTTAGTCGCGGGCGCCGCCTGCAACGCCATCAAACCTAGCGGTTATCAAGCCCCGACCACGTTAGGGCAAGCGACATTTGTCTACGACAGAGCCACCGAGGCAAAGGCACCCATTAGAAGTGCAACGATTCCAGAAATTCGCGGTTCTATCGATCCAGAATTTAACAATAACCACTTTTATATAATCCCCTTCTGTCCATTTTGATTCGAAAAACTATTTAGTGAATGCGGATCGCGTAGTAAAGTCACTCTGGTTCAACGATTTCGGAATCATCACACCTCTAGCACAGAGTGGGTGCGTGCGACTGTGTTCAAGCGGCTGTACAAGGAGCTGCGAAAGCAAACTGGTGTGTTCGGCAAACAAAGCGTTGCGTAAATTATTAAACATGAAAGAAATCAATCGCAGCCGTAGTCACTGTACATTTTGGCACGAGACCAGTAGTCGTCGAAGAAAAGTAAACTGTGCACAACGAACAAAGAGGCAAAGAGAGAAGCGAGCGTGACGGATGGTAGCACTGAAGTTTGAGCTTTGATCCGCACACATCAGATCGTCTCACTGGGTGAAATAGTCGCAATGGAAGAAGAAGAAGAAAGAGCAAGCAGCAAGAAGGCACAGAACGACGACGACGACGGGCAGTAATATCAATCACGAATGTCGACGAGCATGAAAGAAGTCGAGTCGTAGTCAGCACCGCGACGACGATTTAGAGCAGCAGTGGGTCGGGTAGATTCTCCTTCTGCTGCCTTGTCGAAGACGGCTGCTGCATCTGAACCTGGTATTCTGCCGCTTCCCCCGAGAGCTGAAACACGGACCGACTAAAACACAACAACTACACGCAGTCGTTCCACATTGTCGTCGCCACGGTATGGGTGTCAGGGTGTATATGTGTGCAGCGTCGGTGATTAGTGGCGCGGAAAGAAGCCGGTGTGAAGGCGGAGTTAGGCCGCCGCTCGCAAAACGATGACGGCATACAAACATCGCCCCCTACAGCTGTGACTTCGTGCCAAAGAAACGAGTGTCTTAGTCCGCATCACGGAGCACTAGCGTAGTTTGTCGGGAGCAAATAGTAGTTTTTCGTGGTTTCGCGCTCACTCATTGCAGTCTGTTAGGAAATGCACTATTAAAAAACACTCGTTGCATTCTTAAACCATTCCAAGCGGTGTGGTTAAATTCGCCCCGGCTGCCGTTACTCACTAATCGTCTGTTATTCGCTTATCGATCTATGACGCTCACTCTACATTAATTAGGCGATTAGAACCTAATTACTCCCTGCCACTACCAATCGCTCACCGCAATTACACTCGTTCCTTGGCCACGAGCCAAAATACGTAGGACTAGCATATGTTTAAATGCCGTCATCTTTTTGTTGTAGCGCCATGCACAAAACATAGGAATGCATGCAAAACCGCGCGCTAGCATGCGATGCGCAGTTTCGTGAAGTCAGAAGCGAATGCCGGTCGACATGCAGGTGCGAGGACGTACGCAATGGGAAAACGGCGTCGAAAACACGTTTAAATCTTACTACTGACCGATCGCGACGGGTTGGAGTGCTGAAAATCACCAACAATTAGTAAAAATAATAAATTCTTNGAAAAGCGCCATGATCGGCTTAATCAAGCAGAACTGCAGTGTTGCCTGCTTGCAGAACCGTAGAAATTCGATCGTGTACTGCTTGCCAGCCAAACAACACGTGCATGTTATGTAGTTGGTCGGTCTGAATAAATGACAGATAATCTCTTTGCATCGAACACTGTCATCTGCTCTCTCTTACTGAATTGGCTTTCCTCGGATCTCCGCCATGATATTACTTTCGCCGCCCAGGTATTCATAGCAGAGACTCAGGAAACTGTAGATCACGAACGCTGCAAAGAATGCGAATATAGTGATACAAGCGTTGATTAAGTGACGATTTGGGATGCAAGAGCGGGTAATAATTAAATGGCGATCATGTTGTTGTCATATGAAGAAACATCCTGTGTGGGGATTTTACTTTTTGCGTGTCATTCGATATCTTGTATGATAAGCAGGTAGGATATCATAATTCGTTTAACGTTTATATCAAATTTTTATTCTCTGCTATTCTTCAGCCCTCCTTATTAGTAATAGTTCTCCTTTTTCCTTGAGAACAGATAAGTAACGAGGATTGAGAATGAAACGGAATGACACGTCGCCTGGACTCCATCTAGACAATTTACTGTGCCGACCCCTTTAATGGGTACACGCAACGTCAGTTGGGGAAGAGGAATTCGGTCGTCGCCTAACTATTCGCCATCGCGAGCGGAAAGAGGAGATACGCGCCCCGGATGGCCGCGGCGAAACGTCAACGCACTGTGAAAAACGATAATCGGTCGATCGTGTGTGCGCGCGCGAGCGGCCACACCGCTCGTCTCTTTGACACACCAATGCTTATCGCAATAGGAAATTGGCCTTTCTCGCTGACGAGCGACGTTGGGGGAAGATCGGACTGAGAAGCGGCACGCGCTCTCTCTCTTTACATATCCCCTCCCTCATTCCCTAACTGCCGCCGTATGCGAACCTTCGTAGCAGTCTCGTATTGTGTTGAAGTAGATATAGACGTTTCCGTTCGCGAAGAACAGCAGACTGAGCCATGAGTCGAAAGAGTAGATCGGCACGATGAACAAAATGCGCACGATCCATCGCTGCTCCGAAGGGCACGTGTACCATCTCAAATGTTGGTAGATCTGCAATATTCACNTAAAAGAGTAGATCGGCACGATGAACAAAATGCGCACGATCCATCGCTGCTCCGAAGGGCACGTGTACCATCTCAAATGTTGGTAGATCTGCAATATTCACGCGATTAAAACGTTGCTTGATAAGAGTGAGAGATGCAGTCATTAGTCAATGCGACAGCCAAAGAATATCTTCCGAACGGCGCCGATGCATCGAATGCGGCGCGGCGTGAGATTCCCCCTCTCCTCTCTCTCCCTTTTATGCTTCATTGAATTGGAAGCGTCTGTCCGCTCGCATTCGGAGTGGCGACAGATACGCACAAACGTCGTTTGAATTAGCAATCAAATGAAACCTTATGGATTTGCAATGCCGAAATGAAATGAAAAAAAAGCAAATTGAATGCGGGTGGTTGTATAGGCGAAACGAGCATGCCGTCAAGCGACACTCCGGTCGCGCCCTGGAGCTGCGGCGGCGGTCGTCTGTCTCACGAAAATCAATAAGGACCGCGGGTGGCAAGCTGCGTCGCGCGCTTACATCGCCGTCAGCACCCGAGGAACGCAAACGAAAGCGAATTCTCTCTCCTCCTCTACCCCCGTGTGTCGCGCGACAAACTCGATGACGGCGAGTATTTAAGCCGCGTCGGCGCATCGCTAGGAAGACAATCGTCAAACACCGCAAGTGAATCACCCGCGACAAAGCGCGAACGCAAATGCAACAGTCTTTTGTCAAACTTTCTCGATCAGTAACGAGAAAATGAAGTTTAGTCTTGTAGCGGTATAGGTTAATAGTGTAAATGCTGCAGCGAACGTGCTCAGTTTAGCTTGCAATACTAGGCATGTTACGGTGTTCTCTTCGGTTCTCGATTACTGATCGAACAATTTCGACTGTACGCTACTTACTTGATGGCTGGTGATAATAAGCGCTGCCCAAGTAAAAATTCCGGCGATGCCCTGCGACCACCCCGACTGGAGAAAGATCGTCCCCGTAGAGTTCTGGGCCATTGAAGTCGCCAGCTGTTGAGGTTCAACCATCAAGGTTGATTGTTGATGGTCATTTGTTTGTAAAAAATTGACTGAAATATGATAGCGTCACTTCTGAGCAAATATTACCGATAATCATCGCGATTCTCGTCGACTATGACTAACGGTTTATTGCGCGATTTCCTGGACCTATTGAAAGTAGCGATAAAAAAATTAGTGAAAGAGAGCGAATGGTGGAAACGACACTGTTAGCTGAATCGAAAAGATAGGCACGAAACATTGTCGCCAGCGAAAATAATATATGTCAATAATACAATTCATAACCTAGTCAAAAATGAAACAAACTACCCGCGAACGACAAGAAACAAAAACGCGTAGAAAACATGTGGTAGAAATAACAGGGACTAAACGAGCGGTTACGAAGTTAACCGCGTCCGCTTGTGTGTCCCGCAATTAAACCGTCTGAGCCTAACGTCCTGCCTGGCGCGTGCCAACCAGCTGCCGACCACACGTTGGTCGTTCCGTCGTCCACAACACGCTATGCCAGTACACAGACTCGTTCGACAGCGCTCGCCGCGTCGGCGACTCATCGCGTGCCGCCCAACCAAACGATACCGGCTGCCTTCGCTGCGTATCCCTGTCCCACGCAAAACATAATGATACTCACCCTAGCGAAACGCCATTCCACTCTGCGATCTCCTCACTCACCTCAACTGCGGTACTTCATTGTTGTTGTATGAAAACGATAATGTCTCCTTCGATCTTTTAAACGCCGGTATCGTGGCGTTTCTCGTCCGTCGGTCGAACGATTGTTCATTCATTCCCGCTGGCGTTGAAAAACCTGAACCAGCGTCGTGTTGATGAGATTACTGGCGCCCAACACTGAGGTCAGATGGTGATGACGGCGTTCTCGCCGGGGCAGCGCTTCGGCGGGCACGAGTATCTGCTCAAATTCCTGCTCGTCGGGGACTCCGACGTCGGAAAAGTAAGGATTGTTGAAGTTCGCTCATCTGAGGATCATACAGCACCATACAGCAGCAGATAGCTTTTCGTTAATTTCCAGCTTCAACTGAGCTGCTATGGCGTGGCTATAATGCACGCGAGGTTTCTCTCATAATTTCACACGCTCAGAGTTTTTGCATCAAAAGTTTGATGGGAAAATATTGTAGAGGAAGAAAGATGAATGCAATTGGATGTGTTAGTGATGAGACTGCGCAATTTATTGATGGTTGTATGACTTAAAGCATAGGAGAAGCTGGATAGGAGCAGGCCGGAAAAGCGCGGATACATCTAGATTCAATTACTATATTTTTAATGCTAATCAAACCCGGTAAACCCACTTTCGTCGGGTATCCGAGGTACTGCACTTATCCTGCCCTTCCAGTATAAGCGATTTACAGAATCTTCATGATCGTGGAAATAATATCTGGGATTCCACGATGCTGCACTTATCTTGAACTATCCTGCAATTATAGTCTTAATCATAGCCTCGATCAGTCAGGAACCCCCGACGCTATTATAGCCCAGCTCTGCAATTAACAGGCCGCTATCAATGCTAAATGTTGTCATTTCTTGAACGAGTGCATTGCAGGATGAAATCGCCAACCTGCTGGATGATGAAGCTTCCCCGTCGCGCGCTCAGTACTCTGGTCACACTGGTAATCCTCATTGATGCAATCCTTAACTGCTTGGTGGCATTTATGCGTTTTCAGCCGTCGCTCTGCCAAAGACTACGTTTATCTTGCTAGAGGGAAAGCGGGTAAAGCTGCAATTATGGTAAGATCTAGTGCTTTTAGCGGAACCGCAGTCAACCCTAGCTGTGGAGAATGTACCGTAAATTGTTCTTAGCTGCTTATGTACCATTTTCACTTCATAACACTTTCCCAATTCAAGGAAGCCATTTTCGATATTGATTTCTGAAAGTGTCTTCCTTGAATTGGAACATGTGCTTGTCAAAGTGGAAATGGTATAACAGTCAAGTTAAAAAAGCGATCACATGAGATTGCTGTTTGCTTAGTCTATTCATGTGTAGCTAAGAACAATATACAAAGCATTCCCCAGAGGCAGGGGTGATTGGAGTTCCCCTTTAAACCGCAGGACGTTTTAACGTTGATGCGCATTCTAGGGATACGAGTGGACAAGGCCGGTTTGCGACGATCATCCGTTCTTATTCGAGAGGGGCGCAAGGTATTCTTCTCGTCTACGACATCACAAATCGCTGGTCCTTTGACGGAATACGCCGGTGGCTGAAGGAGATTGACGAGGCAAGAATTACACGGCATTGAACACTAATCGTTACTGAGATTACCATACGAACTGCTTTTTTAATAGTACAATGTTCCTTTGGAATGGATGGTTTTGTACTTCGTGAAAGCCTTTTTAATACTACTCTATAAGTATTGATTTCCAGCCACAACGCAACCATCTGCTACCTTTTCTAATTGAAAAGTTCTAAAAAAATGTAAATTTTCAAAATAACTCGTTCTTTGGAATTTGAGTAATAAAGTTTGAATAATATGACTGAGAACAAGGCGCGCTACTTGGCATTCTGTAAGTCTGGCAACCAGTTTTTGTATACCAGCACTGCTGGTTTGTCACTGATATGGCATCATCGACCAATGAGCTCATTCGTTCTTTATCGAAAAATAGTAATAAAGTTACAGTAAATGATATGGTTTCATATTCAGTTGAAAATAGCATCAATCTTAAACCTCAGGCTGCTCTAATCGAGACTGTTTGCAGCATGCGCCGGGAGTGCCGAGAATATTAATCGGCAACCGCCTCCATTTGGAATTTAATAGAGCCGTTTCCCGCGAAGAAGCGGAAGCCTTTGCCGCTAAACGCCACATGGAGTACTTTGAAGTGTCGACGCTCGCTTCCTTCAATATCCACGAAAGTCTTACTGAACTCTCTCGCTTAGTTCTCACTCGAAATGGCATGGAGCGACTATATCGAAGCAATCGCGGTAATTCTTATCCTAAACAGTCGAATATGAGGGGCGTCAAAGAGCTTCTTAAATTTTTATGTCGCTTATTTGTATTGGCGACCTTTTTGACTTCATGTAGAGAAGGCGTGCAGGAAGAGAATGGACTGATGTTTTGTGATAGACGCTGACTACGTTTGCTTTCCATTTCGTTATCTTTTCATTCAATTTTAACCAAAGGTTGACAAAATTAAACGCAGAGTTGAAAAATAGCAAGCAAATGTGATAAACTACGATGAGAGATCGTGTAACACGTCATCGGTTCTAATCTTTCTGATCGATATGGGATATTAAAGAGACTCTGGTGTATCCTCGCCAAAGTAGCTTATCCAGGTTAATTGCAGTGTCGTCTTTGCAAGAGATGTGCTGCCGAGTGATAGTGCAGCACCTGCCGACGGTACATGCCATAGATCGTCTACCTCTGCCAGCGGGGCTACAGTTTCAAGTAAAGTCGTTCGCGAATTCGACGCAACTGACGGCGACGTCGACGCTTCCTCGCGGTGGCTACAGCAAGTCACATCATCGCCGGACGGGTTCGGACGTCTCCGGCTGCATGCGCTCTTCGTCCAGAACCACTCCGAGAACAGCCAGCCTACTTCGACCGTTCAGCCGACTGCTGCGGCATTCCACCCAAAACTCCCTCAGCGCTCCCATCGCCACTTCCCGTGCCATCACCAGATCCGCCCATTCTCAAGAACGATCCAATCGTGACTGTACAATCATGTAAACTACAAACTCAGGGTTCCGAAATGTCCCTTTTAAAAAGATTTGTCCTTTTATTGGGACCCTAAATCTTTTTAATTTTGAATGTCCTTTTTTGATAAAAAGGCCAAAAATGTTTTTTAAAAGTTATTTTTAAAAAAAGAAAAATTTTGACACAGAAAAAAGGACATTTTCCAAAAGACCCAAATGTCTGTTTTGAGCTTTTAAACAGATATTTGAGTCTTTTAGAAAATGTCCTTTTTTCTGTGTCAAAATCTTTCTTTTTTCAAAATGTCCTTTTTTCAAATTTTTCATTCGGAACCCTGTACAAACTCCATCTCGTTCAACGCGAACTCTTTGACTCTTCCCAAATGCTTCGATGTTCGACTTTCGCAGTTTTATGTGCAGTGTGCGTCGTTCGCAAATGATTTCTTTCGTTCGCTGCCGCTCGAAATGCCACGGATAATTTTTAATTCCCATCCGCCAGTTGTACCGATTATTGCAGTTATGTTTGTTTAATTCGCCACTAGAAGTACAATATGATGGAATTTTTCTGCCTACCGCTTGCATTGCTCCGTTTCTGGCCGCCCCGATCGATTCTCTTTTTTAACGAGCTATTCTTTTGAATGTTCACCTGTCGTATTCTCTCTCTCTCCCCCTCTCTCTTTCTCGTTTGAACATAGATTACTTGTAGCGGGCATTATATCTTTGACTTTAAGTGATATATGTACAGTGATTGTTTGTTTTGATTCGTAAAGCGGCGTCTGCCGCCAAGTGAATGATGATTCAGAGTTGGCTGCAGAATTTTTGCATTGTAATCATGCATTACAATGCGTTACGCGCGTCATGTGGGTATCGTTTATAAGTGTCGGTACTCGTGGTCTTTCGTGACGTGTCGATTTGAACGTGGTAAATTATTTTATGTGAGTTGTGTCGCATTACTCTTCACAATCGCCAGTTATTTCTCGAACGCAAAAACGCGCTTACTAGTAATAATAGCCAAACGACCGCCATAGTAATCCTCAAATGTGCGTCTTGCAGCAGAATACAATGGCAACCACGAAAGTTCAAGTGTATGTTTACGAACTAACGAATGGCATGGCTCGCGCCATGTCTCGTTCGCTTCTTGGTAGGTAGTCAATTGAAGTATTATAGGGCTAGCTTACACAACGAAGCTATCTTACAGGCATTGAAGTCGAGGGAGTATGGCATACTGGAATAGTCGCCTATAATCAGGAGTACTTCTTCGGCTCACACGGAATATCCAGCGTTCTGCCGGTGAGTTAACTGTACTCGGGAGCAAATTTCATAAAATTAATGAAAACATTGATACGTAAAATGTTATTACATTTTTGCATTATCACAAATTCTGCAATATCATCGCACATTTTTTGACCAAATGAATGATGACAATGCAAAAATATGATAACATGTCTTTATTTTACATTGACAATAGTTTTATGAACTTGGCCCCAGCCGAGTTTAATGTTTCGGCGTCGCGACATTCACATTTACCGATTTAGGGCGGTGTCATTGGTCAACCGACCGAAATTGTCGACATTGGCGAAACGGAAATTCCCATCGAGCTGTTCGAAGAGTTTCTCCTCGAGCTGGCCAACGATCGTTTTCAGTGAGTACTTTGATCGTCTGCTTCTATGAAGCGATCCATAATTTTACTCTTTCAGTGGCACCAAGTACCACCTTCTCGAGCACAACTGCAACAATTTTTCGAATGAAGTCGCGCAGTTTTTGACCGGCAATCCCATTCCCGCCAAAATCGTCAACCTGCCTTCGGAAGTCATGAAAACGTATGTTGGTTCATTTTCGCGTAATCGCGCTGATCAACAATATATCGCACTCTTTTCAGTCCATTTGGCCAGATGATACGTCCGTTCATTGAATCGATGATGGGCCAGGTGAATGGCATGGGCCAATTCCAACCGCATCAGCAACCTTCTACTTTACTGTCGACGCAGGCGCCCATTCTCCCGCAACCATCTACTATCCCGCAACTATCCACTATCCTGCAACCGCCCCCTATTCCGCAACCGCTAACCATCCCCCAACCATCAACCATCCCCCAACCATCTGCGGCTGGCTCCATTGCTCAGCCCTCTAGCAGCTCGACTCGGGCAACATCCGCCGCCCATTCCAAGAGCGATGCTGCGCCTTCCGACTCTAGTCACCATGATTTTGATCTAGATTGAATATTTTCCATCAATCAGCTTTCTGGTCCGCGAATATTTATGAAGTTATCAATGTAATCATGCACAGTTTTATATGTGTGGTGTGAATGTATGAAGGCTGTGTCGATATCTTTTGTGCAATGATTGTGAGGCACTATCGGTAAATTCGATCGTGTAAAGAACGCCGTCATGCTATCGACGCCGTTGCATATGGGCACACGATCGATGGCTGGCTACTATTCATCCTCACTGTCTCTCATGAGTCACTCCCTAATCGGCCCGACTGTATCACACTGTCATTCTCACATCCTCTCAAGCGCACCGCTGCAAGATGAAGTGGTCGAAGACGAACGGTGTCATTGCTACCAATATCAATCAGAATATTGTACAGTACTGACATTTTTTTCACAATTCTGTTTTATGCCATTCAAAGTTAAAAACAAAAACCGCTTTGAAAATGTTTTCGCTCTTGGGGTGCTCGCTAGATTTAAGTTCATTAATTTGAATGCCAACACATGTTCCTCCAGCGCGGGGGTGGTAAAAACCAAAATTTCATAAATCGGTTCAAGCTATGCAGAGTTACTCAAATTCAAAAAGAGACAAATTATTTACACAACCTGTACATTTTGTGCATCACTTTACCGACGGCTGACGATCCGAATGATCCACCATGTGTTATCGGTTATTATGGATGGAAAGTCATTGAGGCGTTGTAACGGATCAACTAATTAGTAATCAGAAAGGAAAATTCTCAGAATAAAGCTGGCTTCACAATATTTTGATCAAACTAATTCGAGCATTCTGTGATTGGCTCGCGTGGGCATTGTATCTAGGGGCGGCTCACAACCTTAGGAACGATCATGTCTGTTCGTTATTATGGACTGAAAATCATTGAAGTGTAGTGTCGGATCGACTAAATAGCCATCGCAAAGGAAAACTCCCAATATAGAGCCGACTTTACCGTACTTTGCTCAGACTGAGTTCCACCGTTCTGGGATTGACAGGGACAAGACAAGCCCAGTTCTATTGCACCAGCAAACATGTTCGACAAGCCTAATTCATGAAAAAAGGTATGCATCAAGTTTAAATGCATTGCTGTAATAAAGAATCGATCATAACGTATTTTAATTTATCGATTAAATATAAAAACAAAATGTTGCGTTTTGGAGTGTTTCTGGGCAATCAGAAGCAGTGCTGTCTAGTTAGTAGGCCAACTGCCGCAAAATGTCAGAAAAACATCTCACTAAAAACACAAAGTACCTTCTGGATGTTACTATCCCTAACTGGCTGCAAGTACAGCAGTAAATGAACAGCGTTTGATCAGCTGCTACCCTCGCATAACTCAGAAAAAATAAGTTCGATCCGTCCAGTTATTTTGCAACTATATTAACTTAAATTGACTACTGTTGCCCAGTTGAACTCGCACTTGTCAATCGAGCAACGGTTTAACACTATTATAATTCCTAAAACACTTGGCTTCATAAGCTGCACATTAACTTGTTTGTCAGTTTAGATGTCCTCATAAAACTCACATAGTTTCGAATACTGTGCAGTAGTTTGAAGTTATAGAATATTCTCTTCAAGCTGCTGGCTCTGAACGCCCGAATCCATCAATCCACCAACACTTAAGAAGCAAGCCGTTGGAAGGTATTGAATGTTAGTTCTTAGAAGTTTAAGCATCATTTATCACTCGACGTAGAAGTCTCGCAAGAGGTTGTATTAAGTTTTTTGAAGGTCGGAGGACTAAAGCTTTCCCCAACTACAATATAGTTGAATAATGAATTCAATTGCAAAGAGTGCGCCTGAAGTTTACAGCTAAACGCTACCGGCTCATTCTTGCTCGTCTCGTGTTGAGACAACCAGTCAGAATGTCTGGCCAGAGCTCGAGGTGGAAGTTGTCGACGGCTATGTGATAAAGGTCGGTCGCTTAAGAAATTCGGATAGAATTGAATCAGGCAAATTATAACTGATGCAGTGAATTTTGTTAGCAATTCTTCGATGTTTTATAAAGTGCTACACCTGTTCGAAGAAACTTCTTTTACATTACGCAATCTGGTGTCCCGCATTTTTCTCAATCATAATTAGAGCGCCCATTAAAGCATGACAAGACATGCTTTGAAGGTATCATTTGACTACATCTCACTGCTTTTACCGCTAATTACTTACTGCTCGCTGAATACAGCTCTCCAATTTTCTCCCGGTTGCTTTGTGTTACAAAATTGGCGAATGAATGCGTGTTGCATCTGTCGCCTAAGTTGCAAAGCAAATTTATACTTGTTAATGAAACTTTCGCAGATGTAACTTACATGTAATATTTCTCATCTGTCGACGAATAAGATGACGGTAACATATTGATCAATATAATAATATAGTGCAATTTCACTCATCCGCTGCTGATTGCGCGAGGAAATAATCAAAGTTTAAAGGCAAATGTATAAAGAGTATTTAAATTGCTTGAAATCAGAAAAAATATCAGAATATCGTCAGAAAGAAAAGCTGACATCTCTAATCAACAAAAAAACGATACGCTATCATTTGGACAAACTCATAAGAGAGTACAATATTCTACCTGAGGAACGGAAGCCACTGAATGTAGTGAAACATGTCACGAAGACTTTATTTTGGGCAACAGTATATCTGGCATTCAGCTATTTGACCATCACTTCCACATTTGAAGTAATTCAACAGTATCGTGATGATGAAGTGACAACGAATATGAGAGCCATCATCAATAATAATGTCACATACGTAAGTGTAATTTGGACCTATTAGGTTAGCAAAATGTTACACAAAATACGAGGACAAACGAGTTAGCCTTCTATCCTCTATTTAAAATAGCACTTCTGTTTTTTCATAAATAACAATGTCACTCTTTAATCAATGCCCTTAAAGATATATTGACCCGCTGAGCACAAGATCTATGAGCATATAATTGGTAAAACCGACCCATGTGTAGGCTGTTGGTGAGCAGAAAGGAACCGTAATTTATGTACAAAAAGGTACGGGTTGCCGCTATCCTGAATAGGCTTGATTTTAGGTTGGTACCGGGTTTTTCCGATTAGAAGCCCTCCCATATACAAGCCCCACTGTGCTTCTATTCGGTTTGACTTTCCAAATAGAAGCCCCGGGGCTTGTATTTGGAGCCGAAAAATAATCACCTTGACTGCGTGAAACGAAGTCATTTAAAATGTATTTTACATGTAAATACCGTATTATCTAATAAGATTTGCAAAAATCATAAAGATATTCCATTATTTGCGTGTTATATTAGTTAAAAAGATGAAAAAACGACGCAAAATGCAAGTATGAGTGGTATTGGAAAAAGCGTTATGTAATTGAATTTCCCAAATAGAAGCCCGGGGCTTCTATTTGGGGACGAAGTAGAGACCCGAAAAGTGCCATTCTTATTACAAGCCCCGGGGCTTATACTCGGAAAAACCCGGTAGTAAGCACGCTCTTTTATAGTTCACAGGCAAATCCGATCTGCAATTGTTAGAGAATGAAATAAAGACTGAATACTATACACGATCAAATCCTTTCAGCTTCCGAACATGACAATTTGCTTGAAAATTAATGCATTAGAGCTGTTCAACACTTCCTCTTCATCAAACCTGCATTACATGTCAGCTTGGTCTCGATTTTTTGAAGAAACTATTTCACATGAAGGCATATTTAAAGTTAAAAAACACCAGATTTATGATGATGAAATCTATTTGTCCCTGTTCAAATATCTCGGCATGATATATGAAGCGGAACGGGCGTGGGAGCCGGGTCTTACACAAATGACTACCTTCCACTCGGAAGAAGCTGATGACTGGATTGCTCTGAGGAAAGTTCTCGTGCCGAATATTGAGCGCTATAACATCACTCTCGAGCAACTGAAAGGCATTTTTGATGGAAAATTTTGCTCTTCACCAGGGAGATGCTGGGAAACGGACAATAACCTTCTTGCGTTATACCATAATGAGAATTATCAGCGGGAATGTATCACGGGAAGTAAAATTTCATTTATCGGTATGGATACAATTTGCTTTCGCTTGATCGGATACCAAATTTATCTGCAACCATTGTCTACGACAGAATCCGTTTACTTGAAACTATACAGTGACTGCAACAATCGAATATGGTATCATGAAATTACATTCGACCTCGGCAGTGAAAGCAGAAGTACACCGCGACGAGCTGCGATGCGAAATGAAAAGTATAGTTATTATTACAATCGTTTCATTACCAAAGCAGAAATTGGTGTGAAGGCGCTTTATCGAAAACTGCCATATGTGAACGGCAACCTTCAATGCTCATCTGATACAAACCAAGAAGAGTGTGAAAATAAGTGTCTCAGAGGATGGATCAGGGCGAATTGTCATTGTTCGCCGATCACATTCAATTTGACAGGTAAGAGCAAAAATTGTCAAGGCGACGAAAGGAGGTTTCTTGAGTTGCTATAAATGAAAAAAGTCTTTCGCGATTTCAATCCTTTTCAGCAGTGACGAGCTTGATCGAATTGTTAGTTTGGAGAGTCTTGCCAGAGTGCGATTTCGGTGAATAGTTACCAATGCGAAAATTTTTCAAGTTTTTAGCATACCTAGGCAATATTATACATGTTATTTGCGATCGGATCCGGATAACCTCGACACCTCTAAGCTTAAGGTGCCCCGCGACAGTAACGAGACGATTGGGTTAAAGATTTGTTTACTCAGTCCCATCATTGGTAATTCGATCCTGCTCCTGTGGGCTGACGAGCGAGCGGTGACCGCGAGTTACATCGAGAAACACTTACTTCTCACAGATATAGGTAGTGTTCGAAATTCGGGAAAATTCGAGTTGTCTCGTAATGGCGTTTCTCGATAGTGTAAAAAACGAAAAATGCTTCGATTAAGTAACTTTCCAGATCGATAAAAAATCGTCAAAAATATTAAATATATCGCGTAGTAGACAGTATAATCCTGCAAACACCAAATAAAAATATCATATAGTGCTCCTCTTTAAATAAACCGCAAACGTGTGAAAGCCTCATCGAGTCAAGCTTTGGTTTCCTGATGAATCACATTAGCCGATCAACAGTTTCTGTAGATAACGAAGTGATGGGGCGGTACTAGATAAGCCTAAGCTCTCTCTCTAATCACAAGTTTCAAACTCAAATGTATTTTCTATAGCTGAAGAAATATGGAAACAGGCAGTTTCTGCATTTTTTCTAACGAGATATCCATGACCCTCTCTTCCAGTGAAAAAACTGTGTTTAAATCAGTAATAAAATAACCAACATATAAGCAACTAAAAACGATCTGCAATATTCGGATACTGTGTAGTTCATGATCTTGTAATTCTTCGCTCAGACGAATTATTTGACTGTCTCGTAGCACCATCGCTCATTCTGACACAATATAACCGTTTTAGCGGATACATCAAGTTCTCGTGATTGCAAAGTGAATGATTACTCAGTCTGTCTGAGAAAGTACGCTGAGAATGCGACCTATTTGTGCACAAATAAATGTGTACCCTTATGCGAGCAATGGCATTACCAAATTGTAGTCGAATCTCCTTCTGTTGTTAAGGAAATTGGTATAAGCCTCAGAACATTTGATTATGTCATAATCGAACAAGTGTTCACATGGCCCAGTTTCGAAGAGTTCATTGGAGCGTTGGGGGGCGCCCTAGGAATCTGGCTGGGTCTCGATTTTGTGATCATCATTGAATTCATTGTCAAGTTAGTAACGAAGTTAATCAAGAAGATTTTGCTGAGAAGCGGTCATAATTCTGAGGAAGACGAGCATCAGAACAGCGCCAACGTCAAGAATAGAGTAGACGTTAAAAATGGAATATCATCTTCAAATGAAATTGGAAGGCGTGTTGTTGGACACCAAAAAGAGGGAAAAGAAAATGAAAGTGAGATTGCTGGAACAAGCATTCGCCGAATAAATGAAAGTGAACAGCAAAGGACACCAAGGAAGAAAAGAGAGAGTAACACTTTGAAAGAAAAACATGTGCAGCAGAGAAGAACAAGTTCAAATAATAACAGAGTGGATAGCGCGATAACAGACGGCAAAATGAAGAATATTGATGCCCATGATGGGCGACTACGGAATCAAAAAGTGAATGTTACCGACAATGTTGACGCTGTTCAATATGAAACTACTGAACATACAAACAGTTCCACTGATCGTAGTTGGTTTCTTCAAAAAATGCTCTTCTTGCCCTTAAATAGCGATGTTCCTACAAGCAAATCAACCGTGTTTCTCCGACTTGTGGAAAAGCTGTTTTGGGCAATAATTTACTTAGTTGGTAGCGTATTCACAACTTTATGGTGCATTGAATTAATCAACTTGCACTTAGCAGACGAAGCAGTTTATTATCCTTTGCTTATGATCAATCGAGCAGTAACAATGCCGCCGCCATCGCTGTGTATTCCTTTCCGCTATGATAGACTCTTTTCCCAAAGCTATGTTTATACTTCTGCTTTAGTGGATTACTTCGATAAATCGGACATTGATAGAGCATCATTTATTCAAGTTTCTAATGGAACAGCTTGGCCCGAACCGCTTGTCTCCATTGGACTCTTTTATTTCAGTATTCTTGCCATATCTTTAACTGATGATAGTGCTGTCAGTTTTACTGCTTACTACGGGGGGCAACTGGATGCTTCAACTGGTAAATTAAAGACAATTTAAAACTATTTTATAATTATATCTATCATATATAAATTCTGATAGAGTACACTTACGCACTTTAATACTATTCTATTAAGCAAGGTAAAGCATAGGGCCGGTTCCATTATTGCTTCCTAAAGTTTAATAATTTATAGCGATACTCAGCACTATGTTTCATAATGGGCTTAAGTAATGCATAACCTGAGAACAGCTGAGGATACGATTATGGAACCGGCCCAATGTGATATCTTAGTTTTAGTCGGTGGTATGATATCATTTGCCGTTATTGAACAGAATTTTCAGGTGGAGACATCTCCGTAGGAGATGACATTGACAAATCATTAAACTACATTCTTCTGCCAAAGCTTTTGGAATGGAACATAACAGCGACCGAACTGCAACAAAAACTGGGAGCTGAATTAGCTCGCATGATCGAACTGAAGATCAGTTTCACGAATAATAATGGAACGACTGATATCGTCAATGAGACTTCATTTTACACGGCAGCTATCACTAATAAATTATTTTGCTTTACTTTGTCGAATTTAGTCACTTTTTCGAACCCAGATGAAATGCTGGAATTTTCAGTTAATCATGTATCGTATTTGTACCAAATTTTAAGCTATCGTATTTTTATAATTTTCTCAGATTATTTACTGGAACCAAAAAGTCCACAGCCCGGATATTTGGCATATGATGTACCCATTCAGGAACCCACCATATTTGATTTTAGCTATGGGGGTGTAACAAACATATTAATTAGCGTTGACAGCCTTTACACAAGTCGACCCGTGACGAAAGGTGTGAAATATTGCTCGCCGAAGACGACCAAATTGTATTGTCGCGCGCAATGCCGCATCGAACTAATAGAAAAATTATGCAACTGCTCGCCAACGTACTGGACTGCGATGATTCCGCCGACTTCTGGTTTGGACGCATGCACGTTTGAGCGTTATATGGAATGCCTGAATTTTAACGGGAGCGATGATCATGACTGCAAAGATTCCTGTTTACCATTCTGCACTGCAAGATATTTTCGAAGCGACGTGCATTCTCAGTTTCGTTTTGGAGATCCATCCACAATAGCTTATATCAGATTCCGCGTAAAAGATGGCATTTACGTATCAGTTGAGGAAAAACCGACATTTACGCTCAGCGATTTGTTGATTAAGGTCTAGCTGGACAACTAACTGCGCCGCAAATTCTAAAACTACGGAAATTGTATAGCAGGGAATGATAGTTGAACAGGCAAAAATTCAAAGCGGCAGTACTAACTTTTATCGCCTAGAAATGTCTAGTTAAAAATTAGTCACTATATATTTTTTAATTTTCTTATTTAGTTGTCTGCGTAAATAAATCGAAGCAAAGAAGTCTGAGTTGCTTTAATTTTAAACTCTAAGAATCTATCTTTGGCGCAAGTTAGGTGTCTTATACGTAATTAAGTTAGGAGGAACGCTTGGAATATTACTGGGTTTTTGTATCTACAGCTTTTACCAAGCTTTCATAACAACAGCGACGTTGTGCTTTGTTTTCATCTTAAAAAGAACAAGATTGGCGCAGAGTCCTATATTACTAAAAAACTTGGACAAAATAAGAAAATCAGCAATTGTGCAATTGATATCTTACCTAAATCGACAATTACTTGCACTGAACATTTGCACCTTGACGAATAATACTAAGGTTAATGAAATTGGGAAGAATATTTTGCTGAAAATTGGCTATATGATTGGACTTTACGCAACAGTGAGAATGGGCAGTGATGTCTACGGTTCGTTCAAAACTGGAGAATCCAAATGCCATGTGGATTTAATGATGAATGCCACAATCAAATTACCATCTCCGATAATATGCATGCCATTGAGCGCCTCTGAATTTCTATCTGAAAGAGAAATAAACCATTTTAAGGACAAGACCTATTTGCAAAAGAAACTTTATTTTAATTCATTTTGTGACAAAGAAGAATTTTTTTGTGTAGAATGGCCCACAGGGCTAATTAATTGGGTGTATGAATACTTAATCATATACGATACAGTCGAACGGCACGGTATGCAAAAGTTTATTTCTACTTTAGTCCCTCACGACGATAATTACGCATCAAAGGAATCAAGACATGCAATATCTAGTTACAATTTTACATCTCTGATAGAACTAGATGAACTGATTCACCACTTGAATATCACTATTCCTGAATTAAAGCAAAGTCTGGGGCAGAAGATTAGAGATTTTTATGAAATTGAAGTCGTCTTCATAAACGAGGTCGACGGTGGATGGAATCAAACAGTTTTGAATATTACTGATACGACATACATCGGTGAGGAAAACATCTGTTACAAGCTGCCCCTGAACACAGTGGCGTTCAGCTCGAAATTAGATTATATTTCAATTTTTCTCAATCGATCATCGCTGCCAAAGCCTCAGTACGCTAGCGACAGGATACCCTTAACTTCGTTGATTGATTTCAGTGGACGCGAGTTTAGCGATGAGGAATCTCTCTCTGGATCATCACTCGCTTTTTCTTTTGATAGATCTGGGAGTGCAAAGTTGGACATAACCGAGATATATGAAGCAAAACCAGTAAACAATGGTGAAAGGAATTGCTCCGAGAGCAAATCGATGGACGCATGTCAAGACGATTGCCAACAGAAGAAAATTGAGCGCGTCTGCAAATGTTCACCAGCCGCATGGTCAAATTTTCCCTCCGATACGAATTTGACTCGGTGTCATATAATCGACTATAAAAGATGCGCTGAACTCTTAGTAAGCAGCGACGCGGGTCTCTGCGAATTAAGCTGCATTCCACATTGCACACGCACCAGTTTCAAATGTGGGATAGCCTTGGACGCTGGAGTACTTAATTATAATCTTACCAAAATACTTCTCTCTATAAACTCATTTGAATATCTAAGCATTAAAGAGGTACAGAAGTACACGATGACCGATTTTATGAGCGAATTTGGTGGCATTCTTGGTTTATGGATTGGACTTGATTTTCTTGCATTCGTAGACCTATTTTACTGGCTCATCTCTAAGTACTGCCAAATTATTCGACAATTTTTTTAATGAAACTTTTCAAAGGTAGAAATGATATCTGTTAATGAGACACTAATTATTTGGTTACTTCGCTTGTGTAATTTATGCATTCGCAGTGATTAAATGTTATATTAATGAAACATATTTTTGTTAACATTAGAGCGAATGTTTTGTGAATCTTTATTTTTTGTCAGTTCACAATTTGTTAGTTGTCTGTGTCGTGTATTCATATCTTCTACTGCTGCATGCCTTGCTTTGTATCTGATTTTAAATGTAGTAAGAGTAGTAAGGCGCGTGTTAGCATATTCGAAAGAGGGGCATGATGTTTCATTAGCCGTGCATCAACAAAATCTAACTGATAGTATCAGTATTAATAAACAACAACGGTAAGCAAAGACCCATTGATTCCAAATGATTTGTGCCGCCACCCTACTACAAAACATTGCAAACACTATTCTTCTAATGTTCTGTTACGAAGGTAATTTCTATTTCATTGAATGAACATTGAAATACAGATGAGATTTGCTATCGCTTACCAGAGTTTTTGTAATATTTATAGCCTAATTCGACTATTATGAATGTTTACTTGGCTAAGGAAAAGCAACAAGCAAAATGACATGAAAACTCGAAGCTCGTCGTAAAGCCAGAAATTACGAAAGTCCAGGTGAAACTACTATATGAAACTATCTATCTTATTCCCACAAACCTGCTAGATAGCTTTCGAGCTAACGATAAGTGTAGTGTGGGTTCCGCTCATTTCTGCGAGCGCTGCTGGATATCACGCGCAGACATATGTTGAGGTTTTACTATAGATGTGTCATTTGACGGTCCAGACTAGCGCTACAACATGCACGTCATAAGTTTCGTCATAGTAGGTTTTCTCCAATAACCTCTTTTGCAATCATTTCAGAATCTTGAAAAAAATTTAGAAAATTTGCAAAACAGGTGGACGGGACTGGACGGGACTGGACGGGACTGGACCGCGCCGTAGACCGAACCAAGTCCTGGACCGACGCATCTTTCGCAAATAGTGTACTTGCCCAGACGGATTTCAACCGTTCTGTGATTGGCAGAGGCGGACGTTATTTCTAGCGACTGCTCACAGTCTTAATGACCGTCCATGTTTATCGGTCCTTTACATCGAGAATCACTGAAGTATTATCACGGATCGACTAATTAGTAGTCTCAAATGAAAGTTCCCAGAATAATCACGGCTTAACAAAACGTTGTCTTTGTTAAATTATCAATCCGTTTTGATACTTCAATGATTCTGATAGGAAAATTTCCGTTATAAAGCCCGCCTACCTTGCTCAGACTGAGTCCGACCGTTCCGGAACTGACTGGTACAAGACGACCCCTGTTTCATTACGCTAGACAATCTTATACTACGAGCCTGATACAATAGGAAAGGTATGTTTCACGTTTGAATCGAATGACACAATGATGAATAAATCCTAAAGTTTCGATTTTTTAATTAGAAAATTCGAGAAATGCTTCTTTTGACGTATTTCTAGACAATTATAGCCTGTATCATTTATATCTTAGGTTAAGTGCCATAAAATATCAGCAAGAATACTGTATATGAACTAAAAGAACAAGAGCTCAGACTGCAGCGTTAAAGGAACATTGCTCCTTTCAGTCTCACCTATTCAAGAAAATTGATTAAACGCCCCAGTGTTGAACAGTTGCTATTCGAGTAGGTCCGACGAGACGCGCTATTATTGTAATTTTTTAATTAAACACCCATGGCATTTACCTCATTTCGACATTTACATTTCTTTCATGTGCGGTCGAACCTGACTTATAGGCTATTTGAAGAGACTTCATTTAAAAGGTTTCGTAACTTCCGTCAAACTGGCATGAATTTATTTCATGGAGTTAGCGAATTTCGGATTTTTAGCCCACTTTTATTGCTGAAATCAAATTTTTTCTTAAGAACGATTAGGCAAAGCGCCTTGAAATGCTAATATGAAGAAATAACTACTTTCGCACACCGTTATTAAAATTCATTGAGAAGCTCATGATTGAATTCTTTTGTATTCTTTTGTGTTCATGATTCGTCCTAATTTCTCACGTCGAACTCTAGTAAACAATTAAAATTAGACTTTGATAGATAAATATCGCAATTCTGCGTTGCTTGATCGCCCTACGCTGGTCAAATACTATTCTAAACTTAAATCAGAGCGAAGATAACTGCTGCTAAATCAATAATTTTAAGCCAATCGAAGACATTGGATTATTCGTTGTCATTTCCAAAAAACTGCTAAATTACTACATTATTTTCATAAATTGCGATAACTTTTAGAAGCGCAATGCAGTGCAATGCAACGTGGTCAAGCAATGCGTCGCTCGCCCACATCCTCAACCTCGACAATTGGTATATCCCGTTTGGCTCGTTCGCCACCGCCACGAACATCCTTTGCGTCCTGGTGGTGCTTTCAAAGAAGCGGATGCGTCAGAAATTCGGCGCCTTCGGTCTGCTGTCATTCGGCGATATGCTCAACGCTTTGGCAATGGTCCTCTTAGGAAGCGTACGCAATCAACAGATCTACGACAACTCTTTCGTTTCACTGTCCAGCTTCGATTGCTTTCGAAACCCATGGCCGTACTTCTTCATCCTCGGCGGACAGCTGCCTGCCTTCGTTCTAATCGTCATGGGTGGGGAGCGAGTGATCGCCGTCTTCAAGCCTATCATCTATCGTACTTACGTCACTCCGAGAACGCGAGTGATCGCCAACATCATCTGTGTTGCACTGTCGATATTGTCTCTGCTCATCGGCATATTCTCCTCGTATCTCAACCGAGAAGTGTGCACCAACCCAGCATGCTCAATTATCGGCTCGACTGGTCGGCTCTACGGCACATTTAATTACATTCTAATAGTGCCTCTACCATTCCTCGCTTTGTTGCTGAACATCGCGGCGTATATTGGCGCGAGAAAACTGAGCGCCAGTACAAATATGGAACGAGAAATGAAGAAGGCGTTGGTTTCTTTGGTGATCGCTGCGCTAGCTGGGGTTCTTAGCGCTCTGCCGAATACCATGTTATGGGGCCAAGAAACCTATTGGAATGTTCCCGGATTGGGATATATGTACATCGCTTTCTGCTGTAACTCCGCGGTCGATTTATTCGCATTTACTCTCATAAAGAAAGATTTTCGCAATCGACTACTTTCTTTAATTTCTTGCGGTTATCTTAACCGCCGTTTCAACCTTTGCGAAGAGACCAAGACAAAAGCGAGGCGAAATATGGTGCAAAATGTTCCGAACAATCCGCCCGCCCGTTAATATGTCTTTGAAGTGCTGCGCTAAATATTTTCAGTTCCATTAGCAATTGTTCTCTACCAAGAGATAATGGGCCGGTTCCATAATCGTTTCCTAAAGTTAAGCAATTCATAGCGATACTCAGCGCTATGCTTCATAATGGGGTTAAGTAATGCATAACTTAAGAATGACTTAGGACACGATTATGGAACCGGTCCATTGTCTCATTCAACGAGTGAAAGACACACGAGTGTCAAATATTGTGCGTTAAAGTTGAATCGTATATAGGGTCTGCTTAACTATTGGCCACGCAAACGCTCCAGACACCTGAGTCTATTTCAAGCAAATTGAGCATAAACATGAGTCCCTGTCGATCGATTGAGTTAAGCGTTCAAATAGCGAACTTTGCAAGATATTGTGCCAACTCACATTATTATGAAACTCGGTGACAAGAGGCAGACTTGGACTATTGATAGCGATCAACCGGAGTTCACATGAATAACGACAAGAACAAATACCACACTTCGTCGTAAACCATTCCACCTCAATGCCGCTAGATGGCGCTGACGTCAACGACAGCTGTTTACTCCGTGTGTCAATAGGGAGCGCCTCAGTCGTTGAGAAGTTCATTAAATATGGAATTAATTAATTGAGTTTGCAAAAATTTAATTAGAAAAATGAAAAGGTAATTGCTCAAGCTTCATTTTAAGTCATCATACATTGTTATTTGTTGTTAATCTGCCACCTTTGAGCTCTTCGAAATGTTTGAGTTAGTTCTTGAAGCCTGGCGGGCCGCCAAGTGATCGATGATTCAAAGCTTGCTGGAACAAATTTTTGCGTCGTCATCATGACATCACAATGGGTTGCGCGTGTCACGCGCGTTTCGTGTATAAATGCCGGGTCTTTCCCTGTGGGCTCTGTCCTGACGTTTCGATCCGAACGTGGCAAACAAGAGGAGAATGGGAACCACGAAAGTACAAGTGTATGTTTACGAACTAACGAATGGCATGGCCCGCGCCATGTCTCGTTCCCTTCTTGGTAGGTTTTTAATCGGAGTGTCAAAGGCTAGTTTACACAAAGAAGCTATCTTACAGGCTTTGAAGTCGAGGGAATTTGGCATACTGGAATAGTCGCCTATAATCGGGAGTACTTCTTCGGCTCGCACGGAATTTCGAACGTCGTACCGGTGAGTGAATTGTGTAATATTTCTTTATGCTTCGCGATGTTCACATTTACTGATTTAGGGCGGTGTCGTTGGCCAGCCGACCGAAATCATCGATATTGGCGAATCGGAAATTCCTATTAATGTGTTCAAAGAGTTTCTCCGCGAATTGGCCAGCGATCGTTTTCAGTGAGTACTTCAATCGGCTGCCTCAATGAACGATCCATATTTTTACTCTTTCAGTGGCACCAAGTATAACCTTCTCGAGCACAACTGTAACAATTTTTCGAACGAAGTCGCGCAGTTTTTGACCGGCAATCCCATTCCCGCCAAAATCGTCAATCTGCCTTCGGATGTCATGAGAAGGTACGTACATTTCCGCGTAATCGCGCTGATCAACAATATATCGCACTCTTTTCAGTCCATTTGGGCAGTCGATTCGTCCATTCCTTGAAAATGTGATCAGCAGAGGGAGCGGCTTGGGCCAGTTCCGACAATTTCAACAATCTTCTGCTTATCCACCGGGGCAGGCGCCCATTGTCCCACTGCCCGCTATCCTGCAACATCTCGGTATCCCTGTACCTTCCACTACTCCGCAACCAGCCGCTGTCCAGCAACCATCTTCAGCCGGCTCAATTGCGCAGCCCTCTAGCAGGTCGTCTCGGACGAAATCTTCCACCCATTCCAAGAAAGACGCTGTGTCTTCCAACTCTAGTCATCACGATTTTGATCTTGATTGAATATGTTTCATTAGTCAACTTTCTAGTCCGCAAGTATACCCAGTGTTCTCAGCGTGGTCGTGCATAGTTTTACAGTGAAACCCGGATAAGTGCACATCGATGCGGCAAGAAAATTTTGTGCACTTATCCGGGTTGTGCAGTTATCCGGGTTCAGCCTAAGTGCATAGTTCTTGAGCCGAATTTTCCTCAAATCCTTGAAATAACTACATTTTATTAGTTATATAGCATTCCCACTTAATAAAGACACTTTCCAAAGCAAAGAGAACATTTTCCACATCAAAAAAGACATTTTTGTATAAATCTGACTAAAAAAATGTCCTTATTGACATGGAAAGCGTCCCTGTTAAAGCGGAAATGGTATGCAAAAAATTTCTTGCCATTATATACAGCTTCTTGATAAACAAGGTTAAGAGGCGTTTTGATTGACATAGGCATTATTTTGATGTACTATACATCATATGCGCACATTTTTGAGTGACATTTAGGTGGGGTCACGCCCTTGTGCACTTATCCGGGTACAATTGCATAAAAAAGTTGCACACGGGGCTTGCAAAACATGTGCACTTATCCGGGTTGTGCACTTATCCGGTGTGCAGTTATCCGGGTTCAGATCATGTACAAAACATAGTACAAAAGTTCGGGGCATGGAGACTGTGTGCACTTATCCGGGTTGTGCACTTATCCGGGTTGCACTTATCCGGGTTCCACTGTATATGCGTGACGTTAATGTACGGAGATTGTGCTTGGATGTTTTGTTGTGCAGTGATGATAGTGTCGCGTTATCGGTAAATTCGATCGTGTAAAGGGCGCCGTCGTGCTACTCGATCACGTGAATGGCCGTTGCATCTAGGCGCACGATCGGCGGCCGGCTGCTACCCATCCCCATTGTCTCTCACGAGTCACTCCCTAATCGGTCCGACTGTACCGCACACTGTACGCCCCATACTCCACCCCGCGCGCAGCTGCAAAATGAAGTGGTCGAAGACGAACGGACTCATTGCTGCCACGCTCACCCCCTTCCATCAAGATGGCTCTATCAACCTCGACATCATCGGGCGCTATGTCGATCACTTGCTCTCAATCGGCATCACTCAAGTGTTCGGTGAGCTGTGTTTATAGAAAGCGATTGTGTGCGTGATTGTGTAAAAGTGGCCGCTGATGTATTGTCAAAGTTTTGCTATTAGCAATCAAGCGCCGAAGGGAACACCGTAACACGCTTAGTATCGAAAGCTAAATTGAGCACGTTAGCAGTGGCATTTATACAGCTTTCCTTTATCGCTACAAGACCAAAACTTTATTTTCTCGTTACTGATCGAAATACTCAAATTTTTCGCTATAGTGAACGGAACGGCGGGGGAGCACGCGTCGTTGACGGTGGAGGAGCGCGAGGCGATCGCCGAACGATGGATCAAAGAGGGTAAAGGCAAGCTCACCCGTATAATCATCCAAGTCGGAACATTGAACCTTCCGGACTCGCAACGGCTGGTTAGTGTCTTTGCGACGTTCGCTCATCTGTGCGCGTGTCACTTGCCTACTGTGTACTTTAGGCCGCGCATGCGGAAGCGATTGGCGCTGACGGTATTTCGGTCATTACACCGTGCTACTATGCGACCAGCGATATCTGTACGCTTGATATAGTGTTGCTATTAACGTCATGACTAACGTCATAGATGACGATTGCAGCCTCTTTGGTTGATTACTGCGCTGCCGTTGCGCACAGCGCGCCCAAGACGCCCTTCATGTACTACCACTTTCCAGCCATCACCCATGCGACTTGTGAGGGAGCGTGCATGCACGGATGTGTCTCTCGCGTGCTCTTGTGCAAAGGCATGTTCTTGCAGTTCGCCTGACGGATTGGTTGCTCGCGGCGGAAAAGAAGATCCCCACGTTGATTGGCGCGAAATGCACGTGTTTGGACCTGTACGATGCGTGCGATGCCGCCAACCTCTTTGGAGGACGCTTCGACGTTCCCGTCGGCGCCGACTTTGTGAGAAACCCCTCACCATCTGCAGCAACTGTTCACAATCACTCTATTGCTTCAGCAACAGCTCGGTGCCATGGCTATGGGCCTGCCGGGGGCCATTGGCATTTCGTTCAGCCTCTTAGGCAAAGCGCAGAATCGCATGGTCCAAGCGTACAACTCTGGCGACATTGCGACGGCGCAACGCGAACAGGTCCGATCGTTTTTCAGTCGCTCACAGCACTCACCTTTATCAACTTGTTCAGTTCAAAGTGCAAGAATTTTGGAACGCCAGCGGCTCGAACGCCGGTCTGCATCCGATGATTGCGAGCTTCAAGGCGATCATGAAGCTGAACGGTTTGGATATCGGATCGCCGCGTCTGCCAATCAAGCCGCTCGACGACGCCAAAGTAGCGGAGCTATCTGCAAAGCTCAAAGCGATGGATTTCTCGAAATGGATCCAGTGAGTGCAGACGCAACTGGCTCATTGCCAACTGCTGCACTGCACCCATACACACATACAATCGATAGATATGCACTCTGCGAATTACAAACGCCTGTTTAGTGATAGGTGTCAGCAAATAAATGATAACTGCAATTTGTGAGAGGAGCGCTGCACATTTGACGAATGAGCGTTCGTTCGGCTTCGGGCTCCAATCTGGGTCCGAGCCAGTTGGCAGAATAAATATAAGGCCGCCATCGGGTCGGCTGCGTTGGTCGTTATTCGTGGCGCCAACGACGGCCGATCAATCCGCATGAGATCCTCGGAGGTGTTGGAGAACGGCGCTGTCGTCGGGGGATTCGGCTGTTCACATATTCTGTTGCGCAATTCAGTCCATTCGTCAGGCGTCGTTCGCAGCCGGCAGCGCACCCTCTCGTGCGCGCCGCGACAATCAGGTAGACGACCGACGCACTCAATAAATGACGATGGATCAGTTCGGATTTCGCCTTCAGCATTAGCACCAGTGTTTCCTGCGCGCACTGTCATGAAGGGGGTGGTACGGCCCGTGCAGCGAGTGATCGTCGCTCCACCGCAACGTCAAGATGGCGTCCGTAAGCACTCTCCCTTGTTTGCGCTTGCTGCCGATCATCCGATCTACTCGACCGCCTCATGTGAACTCATGCTCGACCGTTTGTTGGTCAAAGTAGTCGCCCTCTTCCTACAATTCTGCCCGGTCGCTAGCACTCTCTGTTCCGCTTTTTTCCATGGCCTTTGCATTAGGTATCGATCGACGGGCGTTGCTTCGTCGAATCGCCTTAAAGAAGAGACACAGCATTTTCTTCAACAAACTCACCACCCCCAGCGGTTCGACGATCAGTATTACTGCCTAATATTATCACGTTAGCCGTCATCATTAACGGCAAAGATTAAACTCCCGCGCTTTTGAACTGTGCGCTGTCGAAGCCGAAGCGAGAGGTCGCTGGATCGAAAGATGTATTATCGTTATTGAATTAGTGCGAAATAATTTGATATACAGCGACGGAACGAAATCACTCAGCACGTGATTGGAGGAATAAGAGTCGAACGGTTTTCACTTTGCATTATGAGCCAGTATTATTAGCAGTTCAATTAAAGTGTGCCAAGTATGAGCGTGTCATAAAGATGGCTTGTGGCTTCCTAGGTAATTGAAAATGTGCATCACAGCTGGTCGTTATGATCCGAAGATCGCGCCGCTTCATCCCCATGCTCTAGCATTGAGCCAGCCTTTCTTCGCCTTTGAGCAAACGCGCCGCAGCCGTCCCAAAAAGCTCCCGGCCGACGAAAAATAATATCAGCCGATCATTTGTGCTCCACTAATTGATGCCAAAGGGCCGTAGGCGTGCGAACCGGAAATGTTTGCTAGTTTTTGCCTTCACTTTATCCGACTATTCGTCGTAACTTGTTTATGGCTACTAAATGAAGGGGGGGGGCACGAGTAGGAATGAGATTGCTGATTGGCAGATGGAATCGGGTTCCTCTGACACCCCCCGTCAATCCGCTCAACGATGTGCGATGCGTTTGCTCGAATCGGTCTTCCGCAACGGGCGCCATTTGCCGATCACTTTGCGTCGTCCGGTCTCCCGCGCCACTGCCGCTAATCTGTCTGCATTCAGCGGCATTATCTCTCCCCCTTCTCTTCCTCCTATATCCCAGAAATGTCCAGCAGTGCTTCGCTACTCGACTACGAATCATTCTGTTGGCATTTTGGAAATTAATTGTCACGGCTGAAATATTGTTGCAAATCGGCGCTGAATTTTAGATACCGACCAAGAAAATAACGATTTGGCTTTCGTCCGCTATCGCCCCGAGAGTCTCAAGCAGCTCTGCGAAGAGACGGCTTTCTCTAAACGTGAAATTCAAATGATCTATCGCGGCTTCAAGCAGGTGATACCTATGCAGTAGTTGCCAATTTATGCTTTGTGCAATTTTCAGGGCTGCCCAACTGGGATAGTAGAGTTTGAACAATTCAGAGAGATATATTCGCAGTTTTTTCCAAGAGGAGGTGTGTTCAGGAGCCTATTTCATGGAACTATTTCAATTGTGGAATTGCAAGATTGATCATTATCCGGTTATATTCAATTTTCTGATCAATAAACGCGCTTGCAATTTTGAAATTCCGCAATTGCAATAATTTAATGAAGCAGGCTTTCGCTAGTAGCGATTGCATGATAGATTGTTCATGCAAAAGCGTTTACAGACTCATCAAGATACGCTCAATTCGTGTTTAACACTTTCGACCGGGACAAGAACGGTCATCTCAGCTTCGACGAGTTTGTCCTCGGCCTGTCGGTGATATCGCGCGGCTCAACTGATGACAAGTTGCGCTGGGTGTTCACTCTGTACGACACTGACCAGGACGGCTATCTGAGCAAAAAGGATCTCAGCAACATCGTCACGGCCGTTTACGCCTTGATCGACCCCAGGTTGGTCGTGGACACGAGGACAGTGGACGAGCACGTCTTTTTTATGTTCTCAGTACGTACATTTCCATTTTACTCGAATATCGCAGACTCACAGCCTATTTGATGTTGCGGTTTAAATTTGGCTCCGCAAGATCCATAAGCCAAAACAACAACAAAAGATGGTGAATCTGCAATATTCGGGACTTTCCATTTGATCATAACGACGCTACGCTCATAGTGATTGTAATTTTAGCGCTTGGACAAGACTACAGACGATCGAATAAGCTTAGCAGAATTTCTAGATGCCTGCGCAAAGGTTTCCTCATTCGATTTTTCAATTCTTAACCAGTTGAAAGATTTCAGGACGAAGCAATTTGCGCATCTATGTGTTTGTTTGACACGAAAATTTGAACGCTGTGTATTCCAATCAATGCAGCCATCGATCGATCGATCTGCAGTGTATTAGAACCGAAAGTTGTACAGTTTTGGTTTCGGGCATAATACGAGGATCGTTCTAAAAGTCTTTTTACGAACAGCAATTATGGGATGTGCAGTTGATAAAAAAGAACTATTGTTTATATTTTACTAGTCTAAAGTGTTCATTACCTCTTAATAATTATGAGATTCCAACTTGTTTGAGTGAAAAATGATTGAAATTTATATAAGGGTTGCGAATCCCCTGAAGGTTTTGCTTTCATACGTGTCCTATCCAAGTGAAAAGTGCGCAACCCAGTTATGGATGGTCATGTTTGTTGAGTACTCTTCAGTGAATACTCTCAACATTTCGCGGTTGATACCGGCGTGAGACTTCTTTTTGTCCAAGAAAATCAGATTTTAACTCAATCGTCCAACTAGCTTAGCATTCACTTTACACAAATTTCAACAAAATTTCCACCAGGACGAGCTGGAATCGCAAAGTTTCACAGATAGGTTGAGGGCATCCTCAGCTATTTATTATTTATACAAACAAACTATATATCTCATACAGTTGGTATTTGCTGTTTGTAAAAGGACTTTTGGAATGAGCCTCGTAGAGTCCTGTACTGACTTCATAGCTATTCCTTATGTCGGTGTTCAATGCGCTCAGCAAGTACAATAATGGCTCAAAATGAAACTAGAGAAAACAAAGAACAAATTGTATAGAAGAGCAGTTGATGCTAGAATCTGTTACAGTCCAATTGATGTGAATATTGATCATTACTGTAATTATGTTATGAAAATGATGCATGAATGCGATTGTGAATGCGACGCAAAAAACGAGTAATTTTGTTGCAAAACTAAATATTCGCTATAACTCACCGGTTAAATGTCAAATTTCACCGTTTTTCTGATTCACTAGTCTTGTGGCCGTATTCACCAGAGTCAAGCTTTATAATCGTCTGTCTACTCAAGATTACAGTCCATTAAATTGTAGCAATGGGTCGGCTATTTTTATAATGGGCAGTAATCTTGGACTACTTATCGTAACAAAGGTGAATATGGCCCCTGCGGTGATGATCGTTACTGCTGCGCGTTGCTTTATCAGTTTGGCAACCAGTCAGCGGGCTTTTCATCCGCGCAGCAATATCGACGCTCACACTTGCACAATAATTCCTTTGTCAACTTGAAAGAGTTTCTAACGTGGTTATCAGCACCAACAATCACGCGCTTCTATCAAAAATGCGAGGTTCACACTATCATTGAAGATAAACAGGTGAGACTCAATTAGGATTTGGTCTGAGCCACAAACTTGTTCCTGGTACAAGTATGTACATGAAGCGCGCTGTGATAAAAATGTTCGTCAACTGAAATATTCATGTTCCTTATTGCATTGAGATCACTGTGCGATCGCTAGAGATAAATGTCTGGTTTCTTGATAATGTAGGCAAACTGCACGGTACTTGCTTGTCGTGTTAAAAAAAGGATCAATGACAATTGTAAACTAGATTCTGGAGCAGATTTAAGTCGGTCGCCGATGCGGGCAAAAAGACAGGTCGAGGACGACAGCTGCATACGACTGTCGGTCGTACCTCGGGGACAGGCGGGGCGGGTTCGGTTGTTCGCGAGCGGTCGCGCCCTCGCAATCTTCGCAAGTATTTGGAATGGTTTTCCGACTGTGTTCACATATCGCCCCCGGTTTTACTCTCGTAACTGCGCGGGGCCGCGACACATCGGCGTCCAACGAACTGTGAAGGAGTGTGACGGTTTCCTTTCTGGGCATATATTTTAGCCTGGCATAGCCTGGTCGTCAAAGGACAAGAGTCGAAGCATGATTTAAGCTGCTGAACGACCTTCGTGTGGCTGTGGTAGGTTTTGGCTAGACGTGCGTATTGCTTTAAATATAAATGAATCGTCGCGTTTAGAGGTGCTATGCGCGCTCTCGCCGTGTTGTTGGCAGTGTCGACTGCGTTGTGGCTGGTAGCATGGGGCAGCTTCGATGTGAAGGAGACGACGCCGGCTCGGTGCGACCCCGGCTGCGTCAACGGCGTCTGCAACAACGGCACTTG
>NIUQ01000249.1:0-31884 GCA_002796945.1 Plectus sambesii
AGAGATGTTTAAAGGATTGTTATCATGACAGATGTCGAGTAATATCATGAAAATAGCTGCATTTGACGAACACACTTTTGACAAGAAATTCACATCGACTTATCACTACCGTAAAATGTTCACCGTGTAACGGCACTTTGACAGGTCCCCATGGGCGCTCTAGATTTATGAGAACATTACTTGAATCAGTGCGCTCCGTGGATGCGACGAGTTAAATGTGGCGCTCGGAATGAATTTTGCATGCAACACATGAGAAACCTTTTGTATTTGTGCATTCCCTGATGAAGCGTTATGGACGCTAACTCTACCGTATGATTTAGGAGGCTGCCAAAGTGCAATGATGCAGTTTTCAAACGAATAATGCGATTTGCACTTATTCATGGGGTGGAACTCCATTTTTGGAGCGATTGATGCTCGATTGAAGCATCGGATAAAACCGGATTGCTGCAGTTCAAAGAAAATTCTAAGCTTTTGTGCCGTTAGGCTGATTGCGATGCTACTGGGTATTTCGAAAAGTAGTGGAAAAACCATACTTCACATTTAGAAACGCCATAAATGCAGTTTTCTTTATTAATCAACAAAAGCAGCGTAATTTAATGTCATTGTGCGAAGCAACGAGGTAACATAGCGGAGAGTAACAAGTGGTGCTTTAGTCAATTGCTATTTCTACCAATGAGATATAAAAGAGTGCTAATAATTGACTTGTTGTGGTGAATCATGAACATTGCAAATCCAAATAAGCGCCACCCGGGGCGTTTTTTCGAAAAAACCTCGGTAGTTATAAAGTACCATAAGTATGCCTGAATAACGCCATTTCTGTCTAGAGCGGTTAAGCTAAAGCTTATTGCTTTTATTTATTACCCTTTAGTAAGCCGGCAATGAAGGGTTGCAGATTCGAACTGGATCTGGCGTAGAGAAAAAAGTTGGCGCATGCATTGAGACTCAAACAAATGTTAACTATTGGTCCAACATACAAGGGTGTAACAAAGGGCGGAGCGACTTTCATGGAAACAAAGAGAGAGAGCATAGGGATACCAAGCAAGATGAAGTACACGCACATTATTTTCGTAAGTAATTTGTTGACTTTCAGCTGTACGTCATGTGCTAGTACGCTGATTTCGGAGCCAACATGTTTGGTTGCCCACTTTTTCTTGTTGTACATTGCCATTCCGTACAGTGCAGCAACGAGCGGTCCGACGATAGCGTTGAAGAGTAAGAAAATATCGCCGCATAGGGGACTGACTGCTCTCACTGAAAATATTTACCGTTAAAATCGAGCAGTTTCGGGCAAGAATATGCTATCTCACAAATTTGCAGAACATTGAAATGCTTTATCGAGATGTGAATATGATTACATACAGTCCTGCCCGTAAGTGTTGCGGAGAAGTCTGTATGGCCTGTTTATTCTGTCCGCGAAAAAAAGATAGCCTTTTAAACCGACAATGCGCGCCTCCAAACAGCCGTGTCCAAGGCGTGAAACATAATCTAAGATTCCACCTCCGATCTATTTAACTATGTAAAGTATGTTCGACTTTTTGAAATCTGACGTCGGATATTGGAACTATGCTCCAAGCCTAAGCCATTTGTTAACAAACGCTTCAAATACTGCAAAATATTGAGCACCGCGCATTTCACTAGCGCGCAAACTCGGTGATCTGTAGTTAGCTTCTTGAATAGGACACTTTAGCCTTATACGATCTCGTATCAAAATACGAGACTCAGACAAGTTTTCCCTGATTTTAGTCACTATAATTTAATGAAACAGGGCCTACGGGTACGCGGCGCGTCCGTATTGACTATTTGCGTCCGCATCAACCATGATTTGTCAATAATTAATCGTTTGCTCAGAATGGACAACGCGCGCTGGCTTTTCTGAAACGTCTACAGTTGATAGTTTACATTAAAGCGACAAACGGTCTTATTCTCTACCTTCAGTGATTGACTAACATAGAACCATTTGATAAACGAAAAGCCTTAGGCCTGAGAAGATTACTGTATGTAATTTCGTATTCAGCTCGATTGATACCCCTTTCACTGCGACAATGACACGTTTTGTTAAAAGTGAACATTTTCCAAGTCAGATCGTTATGAATAATATTATTCTTGACTTTGAAAAGACCTCTTTGACTTGAAAAGTTTCCTTACTAAAAGGATAATGGAATATATTAGTAAATCGTGCGAAAGAGTGTTAAATGACAGGGATTCTTGAACCAAACAAAGTGAACTAATCGATGGTATGCTCGATGTTCAAAATAAACTGATTAACAATGAAAGTTGAGATAAGCTATACTTACGCCAAGTACAACGGTCGGATCGTTCTGTGAAATCAATACCGACAAGAGACAGCCCAATGAAGACGATGCCGGTGAAGAGTGCGAAGAGGAAGGCGCCTTGAGCAAATGATCGATGGTTTCTCGCGGAGTACAAAAATGGCCAGCTCATCGCCATGAGTCGATCCAAAGCTATTGCAATTGTGATGATTTGGCTCATTTCCATCGCAATAATCCAACAGGTGGCCGTCACAATGCAATAAATTCGCGTGTAATCGTAAAAGTCAAAGAGCGCGATCCACAAACGAGATATACTGAGTATGATGCTGCCAACTCCGTTGATGAGATCGCAAACGGCTAATGCTGCGATTAAGTGGGCACAGGACACTTTTCTCATCATCTTATACTTCGCGTACGCCAACAATACGACTGCATTACCAATAACGGCAAAGATACCGATTGGAATACACAACGCTTGAACGATGACGAACTGAGCAAAGCTTACTGTTTGAAAGTAGGTTGACGAGTTTTGCTGAGACATCATGACTAGCTGAGCCCTTTGAACAATATCTCATCGACTGTTTGTCTCAATAATTAAGAGCGAACATCGTTCAGTTGGCTTATGAGCTGGCAACTTCATGATGCTTCACTGCTTGAAAATAAGTAGATCAGTTAATTGACGGTCGGTACGCACCTGCTTCTGATTCAGGAACTAGCAAGCGTTCCCTCCTCCCGCTTCGTTAATTATTGTTCAAGCTGATCAGTTTGAACTCAATTCGAACTCTGCTCTTAACTTGTTGATAAGTAAAGTCATTTGAGTGCGCCATTATTGGTTTTTGCTTTTTTTTTGAACAGTACTATCGCATGTTACTGATGAGATGACGTTTATACAATTGTTCGTTATTAAGCGAGTAAGTCTCTTCCTTGCCAGAAAGGTTGCTGAGGCACACTTCTGTGTTGTCGATGTATTGTGCATCAATGAATTAAATGAATGAATGATGGGCGAGGACGACGGCTGCTAGCATTGCATTCGGTTCTGTGAATTCTATTTTGGTTCCGATTTCAGTTCTTCTGATACCCCAAAATGTGTTCTATATATGATATCTGTACCCGGAACTAATAATCCTGAACCAGAACCTATAATTTGTGACCGGAACTTACACCCACCAACCGTAAGTCTTCCCTTCACGAGCGCTAAGTTCAGTAAATGATTTTAACACTCACCGTGGGCGTCGCAACCAACGACACGGTGAGTATTAAAATCATTTACTGCACTTAGCGCAATCAGGCAATTTTTTAAATTTTGGTGGGGTATAAGTTCCATCCACGAGTTCTCCGTGTTTGAACAAGGTATCCCCTCCCCACGTGACTAAATCGTTTGACAGGCGTCACGTAGCAGCACGTTATTGTTTAGACATTTTATGCTGATCAAGCAATGATCGTGTCAAGACGAAACTGCTACGAGGCTGCTCTGTGAGCGATTTGGTCACGTGGGGGTACCATGTCCCCGAACCATGTGTTGCAACTGTGGCGCTTATTTGTATTAAATTTCCTACTGTTTGCACCGCTAAGTCGCAGAGTCCATTTTATAATAGAGGGTATGAGCCAGCCATATGAACACGACGGTATAATTTTCCGGTCGGCCGTCGCATGCCTGACACCGCGATTTTGGCATTAATTAATGTTTATAATCTCACAGTGAACCTGTCAGCAATCTAACAAGTGAAGTAAGTTCAATTTTTCTCTCACAAATGGCGCACTGTCTGTAGTCGAAACCATCATGTATAATTACTGTCCAGAGGCAATCGCAAAAATCAATACAAAGTAAAAAACCAGCGCTAAAATCACTCGGTCAATATTCGACGAAAAAAGTTGGCGAGACTAATTTAACAAAAACAGCTGGAAAGTCTGCGTCACAGCTTTTGATCAAATAAAGTGTCATGGCGACTTCACCATTTTGTGAATGCAAATGCTTATTGCATCAACCAGAAATGTGCGAATGCGGTGTTCAAATTTACCGCATCTGCAGGACCAAGGATGGGATGATGTTATAGATACAGAACAAATTATTTATTATGGTACTGCTTATAGCAACTCTTCGCTGAAAGCGATCTAGTTTGGCCGGTCCCGAATTTTCGGCCTCATATTTTGTACGGGACAAAAATTGTTAATAACAATTATCGCTTATAAGGGTCAAAATCTGTCGGTCCCTAATTTCCCGCTATATACGATTTGCAGTATAGTTTGTGTGACTCGCGACGCGATTAACAATTCGCGGCTATGACGCAGACTTCAGCAACTCAACCCGTAACAAAAAAGCTATTTTAATCAGGCGACGGCATAACTTTAAGCCGGCTGAACGCCGCCTGCTCGAGCCTCTCTTGATGATCAGGGTGGGCGATGCGGATCAGTTCGAACGCCCTTTGACGCATATTCCGACCAAACAGTTGTGCTATGCCGAATTCCGTAACTACGTAGTGTACATGCGCGCGCGTTGTCACTACGCCGGCGCCCTGAATAACAAACTTTCTGGATTCACATATTTCAAGACGCATCTACAGCGGACACGGGGATATTGGAATGTAAAAAGGTCTCATATCTATCGGCTCTCGACTGCTTCGGGATTTGAAGTAATTTTTTTCGGTAACTAATGTCACTATTACTGGATTAGAAACTGGATGAACTTTTTAAAACAAGAGTATTGTAATTTGTAAAGTGAAAATTCTTGGGCCCTTCAAGTCGCCTGGCCATAACCTCAAAGCCCACATCCACGTCTATATCTAATTAACAGATTTAAAAATAAAAGATGCGAAAGGGCTGGGCTGACTTCGCTTGGAGAACAGCTGTTCACCGATATTTGATATAATCATGCAAAATGTATGACGGAACAACCATGCGTTTCTCCGCAATTATATAGAAATATTGGTGAATAAATTTCATCCAAAAGCCTGCGCAGCCCTGAGGCATTCGACGGCAGCAACGCATTACCTCTTTGATAAAAGGAACGATCTTCGATTCGCCCTTTTTGGTCTGTGATGGAAGGGCGATAATGGGCTTGCCTCTGCCATCATTGCAGAGTGAAGCACCGCGAATGAAATCAATCTGACCACCAAATCCTAAAAGAAAAGCGGTTTCTTAAATATGCCTTATATCGAAGTGGGCTAAGACGGCGCCATTTTACACTAAAGTTTTGGTGTAATTTCATACTCAAAACAGCGTCGAGAGGAAGAAAGTGTTGCAGAAGCAAATTCTTTCTTATAAACAGCGCGCTTTATAAAGACCAATAGAGCGTGCGAGCGGGTCAAGCGCGTAAATTGAACTTTGGTAATATTTAATAAAGCGACAAATTTTCACTTCTTTCCCGCATATACACTCAAAATACTTTCATCTATAACAGCAATGCCTAAATCAGGTAAACCGATTTAAAGTTTATAGTTCATGATTCTACTTTTTATTGCACGTTTAAATCAAGAATTGATAATAATTCTTGGCAAAATTTGTGATTCGCCACATAAGGTGACGCCTTGAAAATGAAAACTTGACCGACTACAGCGCGTGACTGATCATGTTTTTAGTGATGGAGAAATGTAGAGAATAAATACGCCTTTAGCCCGTTGCAATTTTAGAAAACATTAGGGTGCAATGACCATACCGGAGAGAAATCGGGATCCTACTGAATCGGCAACAACTTGACCAGTGAGGTCGATCTCGACGGCTGAATTAATGGCCGCCACTTTGGGATTCTGTCTGATCATTGAAGTGTCGTTCACCCATGAAACGTCGCCCATAACTGCAAAAAAGGGGAGCAGTTAATTAAATATTGTTCATTCACGTCCTTTACATGCATAGGCTCAAGTATCGCTTAGGCTTGGCTGAATTTCTTAGCCTACGCATTAAAAAAGCCATTATATGCTATACTTTGGACGCAGTAGCGCTATACTTATAGTTTATAGCGCATTATCAAGAAGTCATACCATACCATCTCCTCCTCTAATTACTCGTTTCAAAAACGAACCAATAAAATAGTACATTTTAACAATCGCATGCTATGCTCCGCCCACCAATCACAAATTTCCGAACACGAAAACCTTACAAATCATCGGATTGTCGTGCAAAAATTCGTAGAGTCTCTTCGAGCCATAAACAAAGCTGGACACGATTTTTCCAGGGTGGATCTTCTTGTGAGCATTGGTAATGACATTTCTCTCAACTAGATCAAGCACGCCGTCGCTGAACATCTCGGTGTGAATGCCGAGATCTTTGTGGTTCTTCAACGCCACGAGCGCAGCGTCGGGAATAGCTCCGATGCCTGAATAAGGGTGGCTCAATTTTATAATACTACATACTTCAAAACATTGCAGCAGCTTCAGTTGACATTTTCTGCTTTTTAAATCTGGGTGTTCACGAACGAATCGTCTATGTTAGGATGGATGAGGATGAGATGTCGCATATAGGGTATAATAGCCGGACTCAGGGATCTGTTTCTCTGCATTTTTCGTTCAAATAGAGAGCATGCAACAGAGATATGTGAGCGCCCCTTAGAGCTTATTTCGACGAAAATGGATGGGAAATTTATATTTTATGACACTGAAAAAATGTACTGTAAGGCGAGAAATTATTGGGTGGCATTAAATTTGGGTGAATTGGGTGATCCAGTCAACCACCTAAGTTGAATTCTATCCTATATGTTTACTCTTATAATATCACCGAGTCAAACCGATTGGTTACCCAAATTAGGTACTGAAGCAAAAAATTATTGGGTTAGATTGAATTTGAGTGAATTTGGCGGTCCGACCAACTACCGAATTGGTCCAACTGGGTCAGTCACCCAAATTAAATACCGCCCAATATTTCTACCCTTACAGTACATATATATATAGACCATTTGCTGTGTTGCCTCTGATGTTGCTTTAGTGTCGCAAAATGAAAAAATAGATACCCATTTGAAGCGTGGCGCCGTCTTCAACCAAGTGCTCAGCGATTGTCATTCCAATCTTCAGTTCCTGATCACCCAACTTCGAGTTTGGTCGTTCATGAAGGGGAAAGTCGCAAAAAACCATTCCATCAATATGCGACGAATGAATGAGACCGTCTCCGAAAGTTCGTGGCATGTTCTGATTTACCATCGCTAAAAAAGCATTCCAGCTGTTAGATATCTCTTCGCGCCTCGCTATATGCTCCACTTATCATGCTATCCAGAACTTTTATTGACTCCACAAATCACGCTGTCTTGAACTTTCACTGACTCCGCCTAGCATGCCATCTCTAGGCTTTTCACGTCTTGGTGACACACCATAAAGTTCGCGTCACAGCCGCGCACAGAGGAAACTCTCAGGGTCACTGTAGCTATATTTTGATGATTCATATTGCATTTATCAGATAAGTGTCAACTTCTGTTCGGTTTCCAGCCGCAATGGAAAAGCTTAGTTAAGAAATACTTCGATTGAGACGAGAAAAGGAAGCTCAGCGACAGTCTGGGTAATCTGAATGGCCTAAGATATGCTCCCAAGTGGAAAAACTACCTCCCCTCTTGACCAATGTTCAAATCAGCATGATAACAAGACGACCGCAGTCAACCCACCAATAATGTAGTCGGCGTTGATGATCGCCGATCGGGTGGCGTCAACGCTAGTGCCCAGAGAGCAGAAACCCTTGCTGTCCGGCGCGGAAACATGAATCAGGGCCACGTTCAGGTTGATCACGTTGCGTTTGAAGAGCAACGGAATCTCCGACAGAAATACCGAGTTGAAATCCACCGTCCCTGTAAGTTCACTGATGCGATTTATAGCCAAAATTTGCCAATATATAACAAGAAATCTTGGACTGAATAATGCAGATTGCTTCAAAAGTCGATATCACTTCTTTCTGTCATTTTACACACGTAAAAAACCACCGCTACCAAAAAATGTTTTGATTAATAACGCACCATTATTGACGCCTGCGCGAAGGTTGGCGCCGGTGAACAAAGAGTTTGACCGAATAATTCCTGAAACAAAGAAGTAAGCGCTGCATTTATAGCCTTCACACGCCTTTGTACTCTTCAGTAGCCCATGGAGCAGGTCCTTCAAGGTGCAAGTGGTGCAAAGCGATGTGTTTGAGATCTTTCTTCTTGGCGTGTTCGCAAAGCGCGTTCAGCAAAGGCGTTGGTGTCGCTGCGATTCCATGTACGAAAATGTTATCGCCTAAAATACAATCGTTGAACATTATCGTTTATTTGTGTTCCTGTTGTCACACGTCCTTTATCAGATACTGCAATGCAGTTTTTTCCAAAAACCGTTGCGAAGAAAAACAAAGAATCATTTTTGGTTGAAAAAATTATTAGTATAAAATGGATTCACTGAAAAGAAAGATTCTTTATGAGTCGTGGATCTAACTTCATCAACGGCTTACATCTTCAAAAGTGGACAAGCTACATTTTGAACAAATTCTATCATCTCCGAAGCGAGAGATTCTGAGACAATCACACCATGACTTGTCTGTCGAAGATTGCGTTTCTAACATAAATCCAATCCTAAAGTTGATATAATTGAAACAAAAATCAATCAATTTTCCTTCAAAAGATTCGTCTACTGGATTGAAAACACGCAAAAATAAGCGGCGCTTACCAGATTTTATGTGTTCAACGGCCTGTTGCGCCGATATACGAACGACTTTTTTTCCAGCAATCGGGTAGGAGCATTCGTGACTCGAAAGCCCGCTGATTTCCTTGACTTCTTCAGTTGCCTTGAGAGATGCAGAAACATGAACAGAACGACTAAGTCGCCGGCTATTTCTAGTCAGAAAGACACGCGCAAGAGAAGACATCTTGCAGCTGAGCAGAATATTTACACGCTTGCAGCCAGGAACGAATGATGACTTGCTGAGCGAGATGTAGTGGAGACAGGTCGTTCACCCTGCAAATTATCGGTTATTATAATGTGAAATAAAATAAAACTCGGTCTGTATTTTCGCGCCAAACATTTAAATTACTTTTCTCTTTGTGCACACGTACAACAAAACGGAGCTATTTTCTATCCTGATAAGCCAAAGAAGCGCCTTCAAGTTTGCGCGATTTTGATGCGGGTGCTTCTGTAAGCAAAAGAATGTGTCGATGTCTGTTGTGGCCAGCGTTACAGAGGGTCAATGACTATTTAGAAGAAGTCAAAGTTCGTTATTATGTTTTAGAAGGGTCAAACACCCAGATTGCCAAACTACGGGCGGCGGCAGTCAAGTGAACCCGATATAGAATCACGATGCTCTAACCAGGAACTGTCTGCGAGACGAGTAAACATATTCCTTGAACACGTATGTTGCACGAGCGCACGTATAGTGCGCAACCGCACGTAGTATTGTCGACTACGCTGCCTCGCAATAGAAATGTGACGTCACTCCTGGGGTTCACAAATCATCCGTCTGGAAGGCCTACTAGTGCGCGCAATCGATTCCCCGTGTCTAGGTGCTCAGATGCTGCTAGGGAAATATCGCCACGAGCTCTTTTCGCCAATGTGTCGAACTCATCCCCTTTATAGAGATCCACCTTTCTGGTCTAAGTATAAGCCCGAATATAAGGCTAGAGTTGTGGCTTTAAAAAGAGTAACGTAGGGACGGACCGTAATTGTCTTTAAAAATGCTGAGTTTCAGTCGATCCGGTTACGGACTTTGCGTGTAGGTTTTTGCACCAGTTTTGTGTCACTAATAACTATGTTTGGTTTCTTGCCGTCTGCAAGTGCAGCTTTTGCATCGTTTATTAATCGAAAACTGCTAGCTTCTCTATAATAAGTCGCGATTGATCCCTTGCAGACACATTTTGAGTGACTCGATCAGTAAAGCGCTGCTCTAGATAAAAATGAATTTTGATCATTGAAGAACCTGTTAACATAAAAATAGCGGAATGCTGATCGGGAATGATAGGTGCAAGGTCAATATAATATAGCACCCTGTATAAATCGGTGAATCCAACTCTGTCAGGAGAGAATTAAAACTTGCTCTGTTTCATGTGCTGTTGTCTTGCCACTTTCAAATATTTATCCATTGTGCATCAACATTTTGATCGTGTCTTGTTTGACCGCGGAGATGAAGTTGGTTCATTTGATGATTTGGTTATTTGTCAGTGTGGACACAGTTTTATGCGGTGCTTACTGTGAGGCTGTTAGAGATTGGTTCTAATATGTTGATATGCTTTTCTTGTCTTCAATCCGATCCAGGTGTCACTGCCACGCTTGAAGACTTTGTATCACGTTTGTTTGCCCGAATCAGTGTGGTAGTTGCTTCAGTACTGATACTATTAGTATCAGCTATTGACTGCAGGTTAATATAGGCTGTTAAAGACATCTTTTTCGCGCTCATTAAACTAGGGTAATCTTCCATTACGTCGCGTATCTTTTGAGTTCGTTTAGCGTTGGCGTCAATATGTGCTATGTTCAGGTCAGCTCGGTTGTGCTGGTTTTGAACAGATATTAGCCCTGAATTCAGCGCGTTGTTTAATTTTTAACGAATAATATTGTACAGAGTTATCTACGGCTACTAGCACCCAACAGACATTCCTTGACAATGTCGAGCTTCTCGACCACCGGCGACTCGCTGCGTCAGATCGGTGATGAGGGTTTCTACGTAGTCAATGAAGTGGTTTCGAAGCGACTCGGCCACATTCCCATCATTAAAGTAAGTGTTGAGTGGCGCGGAAGCGCCGCATTACTTTTGGGGTCATATTCATAAATTTAGCAGTTTTAGTGGCACAGTAAAAAGTATAACGGGTATCAATGACTTTGTGGTAATCGATAAAGTGTACTTTGTATCACGCTTCAAGCCCAAAAGGACAAATACTGCTGCTGGACATAGACCAAGCGCAAAGCTCTGACCGACGATCGGGGAAGAGGGCGGTGTATTTCAAAAACTGAATGGATCAATGAAGTTACGTGGTAATCCATGATAGTTTTCCGAGAGCTGAAGACTCCCTTCAACCATCCCCTAATGCTCGTCTGCTATACCTATTGACTCATACTCCTCAGGTCTAGGATTTACCTTATATTTCGATTGATCAACAAGTACTTGTTGAAGCGACTGCGCAATACTTAAACCAGCCTTTGAAACATATCGTTAGCTTCTAGTCAATAGCGAGACTTGATATCTTTCGCTGGCGGAAAAACAATATACCGTATTTACGGGAATAGTGGTACACGCAGAAATAGTGGTACAAGGTAGAGAGAGATTGAAATAATAGTGGCACAGTACCATTATTTCCGTAAATACGATATCTCATTCAGGGCGATTTTCACTTGCTACCAGCGAAAGTGCAGCGCTTTGTCACTGAGAAGGTGGAGCTTATGCGCCCGCGTGGCATTTACATCTGCGACGGATCGCAAAACGAAGCCGACGAGATCACCAACAAGTTGATCGAGCGTGGAATGCTCTCGCCTCTCAAAGCCTACGAGAACAAGTAAGACAGGGCTGCTTTCGTATGAACCAATCGCTATTACAATTTAGACATACTCTAGTTAAATGAGAGCTCGCTTCAATATTAAGAGCTCGCTCGGTCGATTGCGACTGAATCCTGTTGCAATCATGGGTCTAATAAAATCCCTTGTTGTTGTCTCGTATCGATACCGATCGATTCAAGCTAATTTCAACGGAATGAACGAGCTCGGTCTTAAAACCTTTGAGTGATTCTCTCGTATTGGAGGTTGTAATGGGGACGTACAGCTCTCCTCCTCTAACTTGATGCATGGTACGGTGGCACAAGAAAGACCAAAAGTCAATAAAATAAGTTTAATTTTGTCTTGCGAATAAATTTATGTAACTCTCATGGCCGAAATTCGGTATACAGTGAAATTCGTTTATAGCGGTTTTTGCGGGACCGGCACTTTTTGACCGGTATAAGCGAAATACCGGTATAAACGGACTTGTTTGTATGGGAAGACACGCTTTGGGATCGGGTAAACTTGACCGGTATAAGCGAAAAACCGTTATGACCGAAACCGCTACAAGCGAATTCTACTGTACTGGCACGCCCATTACGGCGTCAGTATTGGAAGAAATCCTAGTTCACAAAGCAGCAGAGCTCTTTTATTCTGATAGCACTCTGGACGTTTCTTTGCAGCTACATCTGCCGAACGGATCCGAGAGATGTGGCGCGCGTTGAATCCAAGACGTGGATGGTGACGCCCGACAAATATCAGACGGTAACTCATACGCCCGAGGGCGTCGAGCCGATCATGGCTCATTGGTTGGCGCCCAACGACTTCTCCTCCGAACTCGACAGTCGCTTCCCCGGATGCATGTCCGGTAATGTCCTTCACTTGTTTTGACCTTTAACATATCATATTTCTTCCAATGTAAGTCCAGGGCGTTTATTTTTCAAACCTAGATTCAAGGAGGGTTTATTGGAAGAGGGCATCTATTTTTTCTACCTAAGCCTGAGGGAGCGTTTATTGGAAGAAATACAGTATACTTATCTTGGGTTGTGGTGTGTTAAAGCACGTGCAAAAAGCAAGAATAAAAAAATATCTTTATTGAAGATTGTTCGAATTTCAGGTCGCATTATGTACGTGATCGGCTTTTCGATGGGGCCGATCGGCGGTCCGTTGTCGAAAATTGGCGTGCAGCTGACCGACTCCAACTACGTCGTGTTGTGCATGCGTATAATGACACGAATGTCGCCCGCCATTTGGGATTCGCTTGGCGATGCCGACTTTGTGCGCGGCATTCACTCCGTTGGTGTGCCTCGTCCAGTACGAGGTCAGTTTATACAGTCAAAGTCGTTTATAGAGATTTCACTTATACCGTTAATGTTGGCCGGTCCAGAGCCTATCTTTTCATAGAGCAGAAATAGTTTATAGCGGTTTCGTTTATTACAGTAATTTGCCTATTGCGATCAGGTTTGACAGTGGTATTAGTCGCGCATGACAAGGTGGTGTCGATTTTTTTTTCTATTGTTTAAAGATAAAATAATTTAGTCCACATTTTCATGCGCGGGTAATAATATATTACGGTACGTGCCTACAGAAAACGGCCGACAGGACTTCCCCTTAAAATTAAATGCGCCACTATAGGACCTATGGTCAAAAATCCCTGTGTATGCATTTGTCAAGCCAGACTCCGTAACACAACTGAAGATAGGCCGGTAATAATGAATGATTTAAGAGAAGGTGATCAACCACTGGCCGTGCAATCCGGACCGCGTGCTAATCGCCCATCGGCCGGCGGAGCGAGAGATCTGGTCGTTCGGCAGCGGCTACGGCGGCAACTCGCTGCTCGGCAAGAAGTGCTTCGCCCTTCGCATTGCATCCAACATTGCCCGCGACGAGGGCTGGATGGCGGAACACATGCTGGTTCGTGCAGTTCCATTTAGTGTTATAGTGTCATAGAAGTGTTTGACTCTTTTGATTAGAGCTGTAAAGGAGTCGGGCTTGATTTCAAAAGCCAGGATCGGGAATGCTCAGTACAGCTCTATTTTCTGTAATCAAAATGTATATTTTTATACCGTTTTAAATTTAATAACGACACTTTACTGTGTAACGAAATTAACAACTGTCCCTATTAAAGTGAAAGTGATATATTTGTCCACTATTTCAGATCATGGGTGTCACAAACCCGCAAGGACACGAGCGCTTTATCGCAGCGGCTTTCCCTTCGGCCTGCGGCAAGACTAATTTGGCCATGCTTGAGCCAACCATACCCGGATGGAAAGTTCGAGTTGTCGGTCAGTTTCCGAGTTCCTTCAAAGCTCTTTCATCTAATTATTCCATTTTTGTATGCAGCTTTTTAAATATAATTGCAAAGTTTTGTTCAAAAGTTTCATCAAGGATAGGGGATCCGTCTGTCGTAGTATAATGAGCGTCGTTTACTGGAGAACAGTGATATAAAATGCTGCGAAAAATTCGGGAAAAAATCTCTATTATCTGGCCATCTCTTATAGGGAACATTTTTCACTCAGTAACGGCAAAACAGTCTTTCCTGAGACTTTCCTTGACGTAATGCGTGTTAAAGATAGGCAAAATTTGGCGTTCTACGATATTTGATCTCGACGCTCGTTACTGATCGAAAAATTTCCCCTATATAACACAATTTACAAACGCACCATGCGTACATGCGCACAATTACGTTTAACGCTGATTCATTGCTAATTGTAACCTTATTGCTCAACGTTACCCGACTGGTTTCAGATATGTTCAAATAAATCCAATGATGTTGCGTCAGCAATTATGTATTTTTCCTATTAAATACAGTAGTACGGAATTTTATAGACTGAGATTTTATGCGTACAATTTAATAGAATTATTGCGGTGTACAGCGTGAAAAAATGTTTAGCGTTTATCGCGTGTGGTTTATGATCGATGTAAGTGTATATTTTATGAATGCAAGTGTTTTTAGGGGATGACATTGCGTGGATGAAGTTCGGAGCGGACGGTCAGCTGTACGGAATTAATCCGGAGAATGGATTCTTCGGCGTGGCGCCGGGCACTTCTCACAAGACCAACCCCATGGCCATGGAGTCTTTCCAGAAGAACAGCATCTTCACCAACGTCGCTGAAACCGTCGATGGCGAATACTATTGGGAAGGCCTCGAGAAAGAAATCAAAAACCCGGTATGTTCCTGCTTTGTGTTATGCTTTTGTAGACAATTAATATGCGCGACGATCGGTGTATTGGGTTTTATACGGTCTTGGACATGAAACCATTGTAAATGTAGTAATGTAATTATCAGTGACATCACAAATTCTACATTATCATCGCACGTGTTGTGAACAAATGAGTGACGATAATACAGAAAGGACATTTTTTACATTTTAAATATACATTACTTTTTAAGCGGTTGGTCAAGTTCGATGTTGGTATTCATTGAAAATATTAGGTTGTTCGGAAAGTAATGGGACACTTAGAAAAGGAAGTACTTTTCTAAGTGTTCCATTACTTTCCGAACAGCATAATAGATGAAAAGATGCGAGCAAATGAACGTCGTTGTTTGTAGAAGGTGGAGATGATCAACTGGCTGGGCCAGAAGTGGCACATCGGCGACGCCGGCAAAGCGGCCCATCCAAACAGTCGCTTCACTGCCCCCGCCGCGCAGTGCCCCATCATCCACCCCGACTGGGAGTCGCCCAAAGGCGTCCCCATCGATGCCATCATCTTCGGCGGTCGACGACCCGAAGGCGTCCCCCTCATCTTCGAGACTTTCTCCTGGATCCACGGCATCTTCGTCGCCGCCTGCCTCAAGTCCGAGACCACGGCCGCCGCCGAGTTCACCGGTAAACTGCGCTTCTGTTTCGCTCACAGTAGAAATAGTTTATACTGGTATTTCGCTTATACCTATAATTTTGGTCGGTCCTACAGCTTATCTTCCCATATAATGAAGTTCGCTTATACCGGTAATTTTAGCCGGTCTCCCCAATACCGAATTACACAAATTTCACAGTATGCCGAATTTTTTGCGCTTTGAAAGACTAGCGCCTAATATCAGTACAAATATATGTCATCCACCGCCAGACCTCCTACATACCTGGATGCCGGATTAGCGCGGGATACTATATTTTTTCGGTGGTAAACGGTCGATGGAAAATATATTTTCTGGTGTTAGGCGCTTGTCTGAGAATGGAGAATTGTGATCAAGCGACGCGACGCCTATTGTCATCTTTCTTTATATCGAGCACGACTTTTGTCAAGCAACACGCTTTGCATATCATATCACCCGGAATTTGTTATTGTATCTGCATTTGATCACAAAAACGACAATTGAGTATCACGTAACAACCTGATCGTGGCGGGATCAAAGTTCGCTTTTCTGGTTGATCCTTGGACAAATATTGATACGATTGTACAATTTATTTTTGGTAATTTGCAGGAAAATCGATCATGCACGACCCGTTTGCGATGCGTCCATTCATGGGGTACAATTTCGGCCAGTACCTCCAGCATTGGATGGATCTTGCTAAAGCGCCTAAAGGCGAGGCCGCGCGTAAGGTGTGTTGGTTTTTATTCTGCGAATATCACAGCGAAATGTTTGATTTACTAAAGATTGAGTTCTTTTTGGAACCTTTTTGACGAACTCTTCCGTATGACTATGCGGTGTGTCCCTTTATAATAATAGCGTTCATGTGCAGCGCGCTCCACGCTCAGTTTTACACTTACCACATGCAGTAATATTTCCCTGCGTCAATTTTCTCTTCGTGACAAAAATTGCCGCGCTGTCGCAACCCGCACCTTAATCACAGGAAAGTCGCCACTTGCTTTTGAACGCTAACCATGGCATGAATTTTTTGAATAGCAAAGTTTCAAAAAAAATGTTTTTAAGAGCCATTTCCATTCGAAACATTTTTAAAAAGAGTTAGTTTCATGATACAGCGGTAGGAAGACTAAATTTTGACATTTTTAGGTTCCAAAGATATTCCACGTCAACTGGTTCCGTACGAATAAGGAGGGCAAGTTCCTGTGGCCGGGCTTCGGCGATAACATTCGCGTCATCGACTGGATTATCCGCCGCCTCGACGGAGACGACTCTCACGCCCTCAAGACGCCTATCGGATATGTTCCCACGGAAGGTTAGTGTTACAACGTCAGCCAGTGTTTTATTATTTCGAATCCAAAATGGGTCTCAGCACAAATACATTATATTGTAACGTATGCAGTCATTGTGCAATATTTTTATTAATTTGTATGTGTGTTCACTTTTCTATCGAGCCGGGATCCTCTGAGATTAAGTTAAGTTGGTACAAATTGTTTGCAGGCTCGATTAACATGGATGGTCTGGACCCGGTTAAGTGGGACGAACTGATGTCGGTTCCGAAGGAATATTGGCAGGAGGACGTCAAGGAGGTTCGCAAGTTCTTCGAAGCTCAGGTATGGACTAATTTTAGCACATTTTCCCCGTTTATTAGCTGCTTTCAGGTGGGCATTGATTTGCCGGCGGAAATCCGTCGCGAGTTGGATGAACAAGAGAAGCGCATCGCTGCCATGTGAGCGCAGAAGTATAGCTTTTGTTGCTAGTTTACCCTGTTTTCCCACGTAGATCCCGCAGTGGGCTATTTTGTTCGGCGGCTATTAGATATGGGATCTTTTGGAGGGATATGTAGTCGAAATTCTTCGATTAGTAACGAAAAATCTTCAAATGAATACGGCAAACTGCTTCGAAAGTCGAGTTCATATTTGCCAACTACGGTGTCAGGCGAGATTTCTCGTTATTGGTTGGGAAATTTTGACTACAGACTAGGTATTACGGTATAAATTTACTCAACTGTGGTCGTTGTGGCGTTCCAATCGTCTATTCTCCCGATTCCATTATATTTTAAGTTGTGACGCATGCATTTCCTTTGATTTTTCCAGTGTTAATAACTGTAACTAATCGCTGTTTTAAAAATAATATTGTTGTTTTCGCATGACTTCGAGTTCAACATGTAATAATTTCTAGTAAAATAGTTCAACATGTTTCATAGAAAATTCATCGACAGTTGCGCATGATAAATATAAGTTTCTGGCGGCAAGATGCCATATATGCCAGCTTTGACGCTTGGTGTAATGGAACTGTTCATTGTGACAATTGCAATTAACAGTAGATAGTGTTAAGTTAGCATCATGCTTTTGTGAATTTATGGTAGTCGGATTCAGTATAATTCGACTCCTGAAGGTTGTACGACGCGGAGATGGTAATGAATTGCAGAATCGAAGTAGCATTCCCTTTCGCATCGATTTACAGATCCAGTCTGATCAACACATATGTACTTCAATATTTTCCAGCATACCATAAATGTTGTACTTACATTTTGCTTCAATTATGTTCCTTTTGTTGATCTACTCCTTGTGAACGTATAATCAAAGAATAAAGACGCGTTTAAATCAGTCAGTGGTTATTGTTTTCAAGAATTGAATATTTGGATATATTATATGGGTACCATTTTGTTGCGCATTTGCATATCCATCCATGAAGTTTGCCATATTTACATGTTTATCTAAACCAGTTTGTGCCTTTTAAGTAATGAAATAAAATAGTTTATCGTCTCCTTTTACAATCTTTATGCTTTACTCCCGCTCCTTGCAAATCGGTTGGTAAAGTTTATTGGATCAAATATTTCCATCATTTTGTCAACATATCTTCGCAGTGCATAAAAGTGAGTCAAACTTGAAAACTAAAGAAACGCCAGTCCTTGATCATCATCACATGGAATGATAAAAAAATTTCCTAAAATGCTCCAGAAAGCATATAACATATAAATTACAACATGCAATATTTTGCCTACAACGCTCGCCGTTCGTGTCACAATCGGCGACCGGTTAGCCAACGTATCAGAAGCTGAACAAAAAACCAATAACGTCATCGCGCTGACAGATGCGGCAATTCGAACGCTACCCTGACGGTCAACGCCAAGCAACCACGGTAATAACAAAATCCTAATATTTTCATATCCTGGCATATGTTGTCAAATACAATTAGGATTTGCGCAAAACACCCAAGTGAACCTGACACTAGTCTGACAATGCCTATGTGTGGTAGGGTAAAATATATTTCTTCTAAACATTATTCACTCTATCGTTCTTTCTCGCTCTCGCATGCTCTTTTATCATTCATAACACATTATTCATTCTATCGCTCTTTCTCTCTCATGCTTTTTGCTTGCTTATATAAATGACAACATACCATGAATAAAGGCAGTTCAGTCAATCTACCGCATGAGATAGCTTACACGAGAAACCACCGTTACATATGACACAGACTTTTAGACGGCAATCCTTTTAAATATGAGCGGCACCTGAATAGCACCGCGCGTAAGTCCGGGCATTGCGTCACGGATGTTGACGGGATTGGCTGGATCTTGGTGAATTTCAAATTTTTGTAGTAGTCGTCCGATGAGCAGCGAAAGCTCCTGGCGGGCTAGATTTTCGCCCACACATCGCCGTTTGCCTACGCCGAACGGAATCACCAGCTGAGCCGCATCGCTATCTAAAATGCATACTATTTAGGGGTTGAAAACATGCTTCGGCAGTGGTTAGACGTCACAACGCTGATGAATCTTCGCCTCAAAGTTCTGTATGAACTTGTAGTCTGTTAGTCGAAGCTTCAGGAAGGGATCTGGTAGCAAGTGACCTTTGATGAGAAATGAGCGCCGAATGTGCCAGACCCCTTCCGAGAACTTTAACTAACCAGAGCTTAATGCTATGGATTTGTTCTCATCTTCGGTTGTCAAACATTTATGTGTCAGGTAATTAAGTTCTACTCAGTTTTAAAAACACAATTCGAAGTTTGCTCCTTCCCAAGAATATCCGAAAAATAGGTTACGCACGTACGTAGTACAAAACGCTTCTTAAAGTATTATTCACTTGTAATTAATCAACTGACCAAGTTTGCCGTCGATTGTTAAGAAGCGGCACGGTTTAAAACTATCTGGTTCGGGGAAGAATTGTGAATCATTGTGATGAGCGTATAGATTGGAGAAAACAGTTGTTCCCTTGGGAATGAAGTAACCTCGCAGAGTCGTGTCTTCCATGGTAGAATGGGGCAAGCTGAGAGCTACGAAGGAGCTGAAGCGGAACACTTCCAGCAATACCTAAAAAGATATCGTCAAAATATTGACGCATATTTGACAGTAAAATACGAAATGCAGATTACACATTATTGAATGCACATATATTTTTCGCCGCATTGCTGTTTCACTTGTTCCTCTTTAAAGATAACTTGAGAACTGTCTTGTTACACAGCCTTTCAAAGCTTGCTGATATCAAACGAGGAATCAGCTCTTATGAACGAACCGCTTCGTTGTAGGGAATATTTGAGCGATCCGTCAGCCGAACTGGGCGGTCCCCGCATACTTGATCCAACTCTTCACGCGCTCTCCTCTGCACTTCAGGAAATACAGCTAGCAAATTTATTGCCCACCGAATTGATTCCATTACGGTAGTGAAGCCTGCTCCAAACAAATCTCGTGCGCTGCATCTGAATCGAGTAAAAATGAATAATTATTGACACCGCAATTGTTATATAATGAAACTTGAGACGCGTTTTATATCGAATTTTTTCAGCTGAAGTATCTCAAGCTTCAGGTTGAAGTGGACAGTGAGAGTCGCGACAGAGGCGCGAGTAGCAAGCTCGCGCAATGCCTCTCAGAGATATTTCATTTCGTAAAAAACATTTTAAAGACATGCATCCATAACCCCTTCAATTTTGTCCATCTCAGTCCCCTCACTCCATAAGCTTATCTACCGAATTAAGGAAGCTTAACGTTACACACATTTTCGGTCAGAGGTGGGCACCGGTCAGCGCCTGGAGAAATACAACTCAGCCAGGTATATGAGGTGTCCATGTCATGTCCATAGTCCTCACACTCATTTTTGTCCCCACTCCTTGTGAAGGCGTTATCGCGGTAGATCTGTTTTGTGGTGAAATTCGAATTTTCGCCCTTGTGCTCAAGAGCTCTCATTACAATACGAGAAATAGAGTGCTCTCTAGTAGTTTTCATAATGAACTTATTGTTCCAATTCGATAACAGTGCAGCAAATCGTAAAGTTAATTTGAAATTTTGAAATAACCATGGAAATTTGGACAATACGTAAAAAACGTGTTTAAAAGCGATTAACACTGCTTACCGTATTCTGTCGTCGGTTAATCCAAGCTGTCCTTTCAAGTCGGCGGGGGTCTGTTGGGCAACCAATGCGATGGCATCGGCCACGTCACGAACATCATTCTCCTCTTCACAGTACTTAACGTGCTCTATAATGTGCTTTTTCATAAATTCTTCCACCGGCTTGATACTCTAAAGAAAGTATCCGATGCGCATCAACGTTACAGAACACAATATACCATAGCAAAGGGCTAGGGATGGGTAGTTGGCCTTAAATCAAGTTGGAGTAGAGAAAGCTATAGACTTGGAAGTTCTCGACACGGTTAACGTTTAGCGTAATATCTTTGCGTCCGCATGATTATCGTTATAATTTCATTCTGAAACATAATGCCCTGCTTTCATTTTAGCATTTCGGCCCTAAATATACGATACTCACACGCCCGGTTTCGATGTGATGGATTATATATTACTATACGCAATAATTCGGGCGTTGGCGATGCAAAAGTTAAAGGAATGGTCTATTTGGAATTTGAGGTCATTGTGAAATAATTCGAAGCTTGAAACGTGTGACTAAGACAAATTTCCGCGCCCACAATTCGATATTTAACTGAAAGATATTCCCCCAGCTTATGTAGAACAAAAGGAATTAGAGCCAGTTCTTCGACAGTTCTTCCTTACCTCAACAAAGTCTCTAACGCTACTGCCCATGATCCACGATCCAAATGGCAACGAATCCAAGACGGAACCGACAGCAAAGAAATTAGCAAATTTCTGGTTCATAGATAGTATAGATCTAAAGAAAGAAAGTTATTTATGAGACATGTGCAAGCATTTATGAATTTGGCTTACTTGAGCGCCCCGTCCTTACTGCTGAAGTCGAGACCAAAAACAATTCTTCCGATAACACTGGCTGCACAGTCGAAAATGCTTCTTTGAGGATTGGATGGATGCCCCTCAAATGCCTACAATAAATCAGATATGAGCTTGGTAGAGCTGCAGTAGTTGAGCAAGTCACATTTAGTTAGTGATAAGAGTAATGATTATTATCAACATTATTTATTTAAAAAGAGTTATTTGTGCAAATTAAAGAGACAGGTCACTTTTATTAAGTCAAAGCCGCGGATATCCAATTCGCTCTATTGAACATAGTAGTTGTTCGACTTTCCTTAGTAATTGGTGGAATTTAGTTTCGCGTCTTTCTTCGTGTCTATCATCGGTAAATAGCAGTAATTAGGGTACGCACCGCAAGTTCGGCGAAAAGTTCATCGGCGGCCTCGTCGACCACAGCCTCCAACCGGCTATTCCGTGATGAAGCGAACATACCGAGCGCCTTCATTGCAACCTTTCGCAGAAACTTCCATTGCGCGTTGCCGGTGCGAAAAGAGAAGCTACTCGAAGAGTTATTCAGGAAGATTTGGAATGAAGCGGAGTGAGGGCGTCCGGCAAATACGTCCTGTGAATTCATTAGGTTAAACAAAGAAATGATACAAAAGTGGTTTTGTAGAAAAAATTATAACAGTTTTTGTTTGGTTTCTCTTACGACTATTGATATCTATCAAAAAACCATCTCGAGAACTCTACATGATTACACAGTATATGGGTGAGCACTGTAAATTTCAAATTTCTCTACTCTGCAAATATTGAACCAGCGATACTGCAAAATTATTTAGGAACGATAAAGCCAATACTGCGACTTGATAGAAGCAACGATGCTACTTAAGTTATATCAAGCTATGCAAATGCGAAACATGGTCGTCTCCAACCTTTCCAAAAGCTTCCTTGATGATGTCGATAGAACTGAGCACGACGACCTTTTGAAGGCCCAATTGCACTTGGAAAATATTCCCGTACGTGCGTGCAAGTTTGATAAATGTGACGTGCGCTTCGGAGCCCAGGAAAGGCATATAACCGAGCACTGGCAGCCCGAACGGACCGGGCGGTTCGCGCCGACTAAACTTATTTTTTCCAGAAGTGAAGTGCGTCCACAGCATTCGAATCATCCAAATTAATATCAGAACTTGAGCTATTGTCCAAGTGAGCATTGTAGATTTCAGTTGATGAAGCAAAATTAAGGAGAACTAACGTAAGTGTTCGTTAACAAGGGCACCGGTGCTTGATCGTTGTTTTACGGGCTAGCTTGGAAATAGTGTAGCCAGTTTTATATTCAATTCACTTTAGACGATGATGAGATTCCAGCCTTAAAGCAACTGAATGGACGTGAGGTCGCCTGAATCAAGTAATTATTTCATCAGAAATCGCAACAGCTCGCGATACAGCTTATCGGCCTTTCATCAAGCGCACAACACGTTAAACAAACCATCAATTATGATAGTATAACTGGTTCTGATGCTCTTGCACAATTAGTATCATCATGCAATTAATGTCAAAAACTCTGTGCATTTTGTCAAACATCAATCAATGTCAGAGATTTTCCACGCCGCTTCGCTATCATGATGTTATGCTGCGAAAGACGACTTCCCAAGTACAAGCCTATCCGTAAGTACGGCAGAAAGACAGCGTGAATGCGCGGGAATGCATTTTTACCACGAATAAAAGATAAGCAATCAATTAGAAACGAGCAACAACTAACGCAGATGCAAAGATGGACAAAATGAACGCTCGGATGCAGCGTGAAACAACTGGCAATATTCGAAGCACGCGTTTATTGATACAGATGGCGAGAAGAATTCACAATATTCGCCAAATGGTACTTCTATTTCGACGAACGTCGAGATTCCCGTCGCCGATGGCTTCTCATTTGGGTAAGTTCCTATCTTGTCCCTATTAAATAATAATTTCGATAACTTTTTATCGTCATCAAACGAAATTAATACACTTTCTCAACGAGAATGTGAGTAATTGCCGATAACTTTTGCGATTTAGAACGACAACCAGAATAAGCAATGATGGCGAGCTTACATTAGCAGCTAAAATGATAGCGAACTTGAATAAATTTCTTTAAAGGGAAAAGAGCTTTTGGAAGTAGAAACACTCTCGAGAGATACTGCAAAATTAGACGAGGCGCGTCGCCTTTCCGTCAGACGCATAGCAGTCTCGTCACTGATGGATTGCTCAAATACGTCATGTAGTAAATCCGGTTTATATGATAATACATGCTGCGAAGTCACGTATTACTGCTCGAGACAGTTAAAAACTCAGACATTCGCGTGAGACAAAAGTAATTAAAGACAGCAAACGCTTCCGTATAGACTCGGTGACAGTTTAAAGTACCAAACGCAAGTTCAAGTTCAAATGCGAGCTTATACTCACTTGAAACAACTGTCCTGAAGAGGACGATAGGAATGCAATCACATGTTACGAAACAATATGCGTTAAAATTCAGCCATAAAGCTGGTAACGTTGACGACCTAACTCAGTTGCAAAGGTATTGAGCATCATAAAACTCCTTACCCTTAAGATAAGGATAGAAAAATCCAAAATGCAGACATAGCTGACAATCCAAAAATCATTGGCCCGGTTTCACATCGCGTACTTTAGCTAAAGTCGTACTTAAGGCCTATCCTTTATCATTGCGTATAGTCCGACTTTGGTTAAAGTACGCGATGTGAAACCGGCCCAATATCCCATACATGCGTTAAGTATTGGAGGGGAGTGGACCTTGGACGAATGCCGTATTCATCCTGTTACCGATTGCTGGCAAACATAGGCAAAGCCAGGTTGAGAGGTTTGCAGTGCAGTTGGCAGAATACCATATTTCATCTCAACGCCAATTTCACTGAATTAGTCTCTGCTTTGTATTCTGTTCGATCGAAGTTTTAACCAAAACAATGCATTTTGTGTATGCTCCTGATTCAATGCATTAAGCCGGTAACGTATGGTTTTGGGATTGAGAAAAAGGTTTTAGTCATAAGCGAAAAGCATTCAGGAAGATATTTTACCTTAACGCCTAAACAGATGACAGCATTAAGATGTTTTCTTGAAATTTCAGTTTAATATCTGGAGAGTGTAATCCTATTGATATCTAGCATCGTGTTTTACAACTTGTATCCTTTAGCGATGCTATTGATTTAAAAGAGTAATGAGTAATGGTGTGATTATTTTATCAGTATGAAAAAATTACATGTATATCTGTACAACTGTTTTGAAGGGAGTGGAACGGACATTTTCGGATTGCAGAGATCCCTTCTCAGCCGTTCTCACCGAAACGGTTGTAGTAGCGCAAAAAGTGTGGTGAAAGCTGCCTGCATTAAGTGGATCTCAAGCGAACAGCTGCTCTGTAATAGACCTGATAATAACGAACAGCAACAGAGTAAAAAACTATCCCCTTCTACCTCTCTTTGAGACTCGCAGGGCTTATTTCATAAAATTGCTGTAATTGCAACTGCTGCGCTCACAATTGCAGAAAGTACAGATTAGTCAATTGTGACGCTAGCGGAAAATATATCATGCCCACGTCACAGCTGTTAAACTTTCGTACTTCTCCTTATAGTAATTGAAAAAGTTGTAATCACAGCAGCTCTGTCAAACTGATTGCAGCATATTGAGCTGTTCTACGATTCAGTTTTCCATATTGAGTGACAAGCCAGCGATTATTTTAATTGAACAAGATCTTAATCTTGAAGACTTCACTTTCGTGTTTTTTGCTGCGTGAGTTTTCAGATAATATGAGGCGAATTAAGCAAAATGAAAAGCAGAGGAGGCGACCGCTGACGTCTTTTAAAATCAGCGGAAGAATGCATTCATTCCCATGCCATGCTCCTGTTTCTTAGCTTTGTACTTCCGTTTGCTTGGTAAACTGTTTGGTTGAAACGAATCTCCTAATACGCACTATTGTGCAGCAGCAATCATACATGTTGAAAAGATTTTTTGGCAGTATACTCTTTTATGCTTCAATATTGAGTTACATGCGTAAAAAATAATATGCTATTCGCAAAAAATATATCGCACATCAACTGACTATGCGCTAAATATTCATATTACAAGTTCATGAAGTTATCTTTTTGAAAATGGTATGTCATAATACGGATGGGAATGGAACGAAAGGCATTGCTTGTCAACGCATTACATGTCAATGTTGGGCTATATATTCCGGTCGATGTTCAATTAACTAGCGACGCACATCAATTACATACTGCCTTTACTACGATCATCGCTTATCAAATGACGTTTGGTATGCAATAGCGCGCATAATGTCACTTCTTTCGTCCCCCCACTAAAAGCATATGACTAACAATGAGAAAGAAGCACTTTGTACCCTGCAGTGCGACAATATGTTTACTTTAGCTGAGTAATTTTATAAAACAAGATCGGCATCTTGGCAATCTTAGGATATCCCTATGGAAAAGACTACGAATCGTGCAAACAACTATGGTAACGAAAGTCGTTTCCATAATGACTTTATGAGATTACCAAGAAGCCGGCCTTGTTTTACAAAATTAGCTAACTAAAGTTAAACTTTTTAAACATTGATACTTTAAACATCAATGGATGTACCAAATATGGCTTGTGGATTATTTGTTACATTTTACACCTCCACTGAAATAGCTTGAGCGGTTGTTCGACTCTCAGAAACGCTGTTTTGTTTCATAGAGCGCTCGCTGCCTGTCACCAATTTCATATCGGTTGACCTACTGCTCGAAGTCGACGTAAATCGATGACGAATGTTCTTGTCGTAAACGAATACAGCCAGATAAATAGCATTAAACGCAAACTGGGAAAAGTATAACGTCTGAAATTGAAGCGCAATATATACTGAAATCTTGATACATAAAAGATGCCAATTTCTGTTATGTAAAAACGCCTAATTTTTGAAAAATAAGGCAGAAGAGTGCCACCCGCATCCGACATGGATATTGAAAATTTTCTTTCGCATCGAATGATTCGAAAAAAATTAGAGCAGATATGGAATTGATCTCTTGTGCTATCTTCCACCATGTGAGCGGCAATTCTTAAGCGTGGGACATAAAAATTGATAATCTGAAGGCCCGCTCGGAACATCGTAAACGGTCATTTTTGAGAGCCTGTAAACTATTGATTTTTCGCAAATGCTTAAAAATCAACGCACACATTTAGTTTGGGTATCGCAGGCAATACATATATGAATGTATCCCACTTAATCCCCTAAACAATTATAGCATAGTGTAATTTATTAGGATATATTCATAGGTGAATTTGACTCAAACAAGTCAAGCATTAAAAGTAAACGTACCTGCGCAATCATTCTGAATGATATATTGTACTGGCTTGGAATGTACACCGGAAAGTAAAGTACCATAGCCAGACGATAGATATTCTCTGGCGTATTCAGCATGAGATCGACGAAAGCAATGATTAAAAACTTCCGCAAAACAGATTCTCGCTGAAATAGTTATAATATTTAATTTTCATATATATCACTCAATCAAAAATCGCTTTTATGGAAAAATGTTATGATTTTGTGCACAAAAAACAAACACAATCCACAGCACAAAACATTTGTGCATTTTTGAGTTATGATTTTGCTGCGCACAAGAGTATGGATGGATCTTAAGCCAAGGGAAAACTTCGCGCGGGAAATGGAGGATGGTAAATGTTTGCAACTTAAACAACTTTGCCCGTCAAAAGAATAGGGGCATACCATATTGCACTTGCAGCGCTTTACATATAGTTCGAAATAAAAGCAATCTCTCAATCGTCCCTCTCTATCAGGAGGCCATCTTCCCCTCTAGAAAATTTGTACCTTTTTCTGCGAAGGATTGGCATTTCGCGTGCATAGTTCCTTTCGTCTCCTTTTCTTCTCGCTAACACTGCGATGAAGTACAATGGTATCCATGAAGAGAATCGCCGTTAATGGAATACAAAATGACCATAAACAATCAGCAAGCTGCAACCAGCGATTTAAGCTAAAATCATAAAAAGAAAGGTGGCGTTGTGTACAGCCACACGGGTCGTGATACACCGCTATCAAAAGCCAAAAATTTATGGCGGAGCTGATGAAGACATAAAAAGTTATCGCACGGTAAAGTGCACGATAAAGACGCAAATGAATGAATGGATAACGAATGGCCAGGTAACGCATCGTCGACATCGCCATCCAACTCCAAATGCTTACGCTCGTCGCTGTGTGTGTTGTAAAAATCAACACCTAAATATACGCTCATAAGACATAAATTGCAATAATCCGTCAGACTGATCGTAATTCGATAACATAAATGTAAGATGTATAGTAAAATCCAGATTTAAGAGATTGCAGGGGAATTTAGTACAATACTCTTCTTTACGAATTCTTTCTTTTGTACTAAGATCACCAGATGATAAGTCCTGTATGTCCGATGATAAAAGAACGAATTAGACTCTCATTTTTGGCCTCGCGATCAAATTTGCTTCTTGTATAGCATCAAAGTGAACTTTTTGTACTTGTACGCAGAAAATTGCCCTCATTTGAGTATGCATTGGCAATATTTTATAAATCTCTCTCAGCCGCAGGCGGAAAATTCTCTTAGATATAGTTTATCTTCTGTGTTATTACAATGTACAAGGCGCGCGAAATTACGAATTGTCTCTTATATCCTGAATTAACTGTACTTACTTTATAGTCCACTCTAATATAGAGCATGGTGCACCGTATAAACTGTTGCTGTAAAACTGCGCGTATACCTATGAGGAAAGGGAAGTGAATCGAGCAATTTAACCTAAAGGCTAATTTGGCTATCGCAGTTCGTACGTCATCATGAAGTGCTTTCTTATGAGCACTTTGCAGCGATACTTTAAAAATCGAACACAATCTCACTTTGCAGAGAAGGGTAGAGATGAAGTCACTGACGTCGAGCGTGACAGAAGCAAGAATATGTTGAATTGAAATGGATAATATGGAGATCAGGTCGGCCATTGCCATCGCGAACAGCCCTGCGCCGGAGCCGTTGGTATATTTTTCGTTGTCAACTCTAGCCAATCGGTATAGCCGGCATAATACATAGATATTAGATGGTACTCCGCAAACGACGATAACCAAATATGCAACGAATACATATAGCCCGACTGTTTGCACAAGTGAGGAGCTTTCAATTCCTTCTAACTCTTCGGAGCAGTTCATGATGAATTGGGTATCGTCTGGATGGTCCTTTTATAACAGTATAATGATTCCACTGGGTTGAATTCGTCGGCTTTGAGTTGTGTAATATTTCAAATATTATCGAATGTTCACAACAGCAGACGCACTAGAACATATTCTGCTGTGCATTGCTGCAAAACTTATCAACTCGTCACTTTAGGCCCGAATTGGGGGATGAAACTTGAATTCTGCCCTGCTCGACTGCATTTGCAACGAAATATGCCATACTTTATCCAGCGATTTTCAGAAGCTCCACGGAAGAACCAGTTTTTAACTCGATTGCACAAACTTTAGCGAGGCAATCCAAAAAACGCACTCCCATGGACTTAGTACAATCCTTTTATTATCAGTAAATTTTTCAAATTCGAAAGATAGTTCTCGTGAAATCCTCAGATCAGCTTTTAGTGTAAACTAGACAAATGAAGTGCGCTGGCAAATTTATAAGGTCAACTTCGCTCGGTCAGTAATCGTTAACTCACTAGCGCCTGTCACACAGAGGCACTCAGTTATATACTCGAACATGCGGTCTCAATTTCTCGTAATTGCGTTATGTCCTTGCCAAATTTGATCTTGTTTTGGTTGTCGAGACGCAGACATCCATTGTCTAAGAAAAGGGCGAGTCACAGCAGACGCTATTACTTCCGCATAGCAAACTTGCTAGGTGCAATTAGAGTACAATCGCAACACTCACGTGTGAATTTAGTTCCTCTTTCGTATGGAGATAGCCAATGCACTAACTTAGAGCAGACTTACGAAAAAACAGCTACAGTCCTCGCTCCCTTGCATTTTGCGGAGAGGACGACGCGAACAGCCCATTTTTTCAGTAAACAAAGAAAAGTGGTCACGTGGGCGATTTGCGGTCAGCGATGGACAGTCCAGATTACTCAGTAGTGCGTTCCGCCATACACGGTCGTTAAAAAATCCCAAGCCAGATTTTTGCAGAGTCTTACGCCGATATCAACTGCAAAATGTTTCAAGTGTATTTTTAAAGAGAGCCCAGCAGAGAGACTCTCTAAAACTGAGTTGAACGATTTTCACAGGGGGTAGGACACGTTTGAGGACGAATTCCTTAGTGGATTTAGCATGCACTTACGCAAACTTCAATCATTTTTTACACAACCAAGCTGAAATCCCTAAACTCTGCGGATAGGTGGAGGACACCTACAGCTAGTAAAGTATACAGAAATAGTCCAATTATATCTACCGTATATTGAGTTTGTACACAGGCTTTTGGAACGATCCTCGTACCTTCCAGATCTTTCATTCTCAGAGTGTGGGACATACGCCCATCCCGGCACTGTCCTGTGCCCGGATAGCAACGGCTCAGCCAGCGCACTGTACAGTGCTGTTGAGGAACTGAGTCGACGAGTTAGTCATGTCATCGTTTCGCTGTTAGACCATTAAATGATGCCCTGTCATTCATCGGCTTTTCAGTGTCAGCACCGTCACCTATCGATGACAGACATCTACCGAAGCAATACAGATGGCGATCGGTGCTGCTGACACAAAACTGAGGAGGTCGTTAAACTATTTTTACACATACTCTAACTTACATTTATCAAAAAACATTTAAAGAGACATTTGAAAGAAAAACATATGCACACGAGGCATCGCTCTACCAACGTTATCAAGTCGAGAGCTCACAATTTCTGCGACGTTCGAAAAATGAAATAGAGGAGCCGCAGCGAAGGACCAGTCGAAGCCAAAAAGAGGCCTTTTGCTAAAGTTGTTGTCACTTCAGCTGCTGCAATTGTTACAATTTTGAAAAGTGTAGTGATTGGTCGGTTGTGAAATGCACGGAAAGATTCGTCGAGCATACGTCACAACTGACCAATTCGTAACAGCTTCCCGCCACTGTAACAATTGCAACAGTTACAATGACAACAGCTTTATGAAAAAGGCCCACAGAATATGGTACATCACGATGGCAACATGACGGTTCGCGGTAAAGATCAATCGTTCACCATGGCTAACACTAGCCGATCCACAGCAGAAAGCAAGTCAGCATGGATCCACTGGAGAGAGAGCGCAACATAATGCTCAGCAAATGACTTAACGGATGCAAGTTAAAACTGCGTTTCCTTATCAAGAAACCTGGAATACAAATATGAGCAGATTCTCGTCAACAGGCAATTACAAACAACCCGACGGCGTGACTCGCAAAAAACAGAAACTAAGTCGAAATAGAAAGCACTCTATTTAACTGCAATAATAATTGTTTCACTGGGCTCGGAGGCGCGGGAAGAAAAACTCGAAATACTCTGCTGCGTGACGAAAATTCAGCAATCAACATCGCAATTGCAGGTTCAGTTGCTACGGAACCAAAACTTGTTTCGTGGGAAAGTAAAAGCATTAGATGCATGCAAATTTACAGCTATCCTATCCGCGATGAGATTAAAACTAATTTCTAGTTCAAATCGAAACAATTTGCATACAGCAGAAGATTAGAGAGCATGTAGAATCTCTTTAGCGAAACTGTCAACAGGGAATGGATATATGAGTAAAGAGAGAGAGAAGAGAGACAGACAGACAGACAGAGAGCGCTTCTTTAAAAGAATGCTCACTGGCCTCAGTGTGAACAGAGTGCTGCATACAGTTCGCATCACGACCGGTAGGCAGAGCGTCGCACCCAAGTCGGCATGAACATTCAACTAATTATGGCATTCTAGAGCCTATTTCATAAAACTGCTACAGCAACAGCAACTACTGCAATGACAATTGGGGGAAATAAGGGCGATTGGCCAGTTAGGACATGCGCGGGAAAATTCTTAGCAGCCGCGTCTTAACTTGCCAAATCGCCGCACTTCCTCCCGCTTCTAATCGCAACAGTTGTAACTGTAGCAGTTTTTATGAAAAAGGTCCTTGGGCGCGGCAAGTGGAATGGTATTTACGTAAGAACACACAGTGAGCATTTAGCTTCGTATAAACGCACTCCCGGCTAGAAGTAATGAGCATGAACTACCGCGACGCGACTCACTTCCGCTCGCTGTCATCAAATCACTCTGTCCATACGCCGTCACGTACTACACACACAGACACAATA